>CABFOQ010053691.1:0-31218 GCA_900660455.1 Gephyroberyx darwinii
GACCTGTTGTCTGAGTTCCCTGATAAATTTGGATCTTGTGTCCCACGTAAGTATTTCTGCTGTAATTTATATAGACTGATCAATCCTGTGGTTTCACTTGGTTTCACCGCTGCCAGCTGTGGCCATTTTAGGGAGGCTAGTTTGCATCCATCCCAGAGAGTAATTGGTTTAAATCAGATATTGAAAGTGCTGGAGTGTTAATTCATTCAAACTTCATGAATGAACAGCTGAATGAGTAAAAGCAGCTCATACACTGCTGGGCCCACCACACTGATTGCGTCATCCCTCAATTTGCAGACACCACACGGCCCAAAAGGGAGTATGAGGTGGATGGGCGGGACTATCACTTTGTATCGTCACGGGAACAGATGGAGAAGGACATCCAAAGCCACCGCTTCATCGAGGCGGGCCAGTACAACAGCCACCTGTATGGCACCAGTGTCCAGAGTGTCCGTGAGGTGGCTGAGCAGGTAGGGAGCAGAGGGGAACATATTGTACCAGTCCTCAGTTCTGATTGGCTGAGAATAGAGAAGAATAACATTTAAATATTATTATTAAATTATCAGTGATTGAAATTAAAAGATGTATTGAACATTTGCATTTGAATGGAGTGTTATCACCGTTTTATAAAAGCAATAAGCCATTAGAGAACAGTTCAAGCAATAAACCGCAACCTCTCATGGATTATTGCTTAAATAACCCGGCGATAAAAAAAGAAATTGATCTCATGACATTGTTCCAGTTTTTGTTTATTGTTCCTCATCATCTCTTTCCCTGTGTCTGTGTGCAAGTAGCAGGGGAAACACTGCATCCTGGATGTATCGGCCAATGCTGTGCGTAGACTACAAGCTGCTCAGCTCCATCCTATCGCCATCTTTGTCCGGCCCAAGTCACTGGAGAATGTCCTGTATGTACTGTAAACATTCATTACGCACAATATAGAATATTTGGTACACAGTATTCAGTACAAATGCGGAATACACAGTATGAAAAAATATATATGATAGATAGATGACTTTATGTATGGTGTTGTGCAGAGAGATCAACACCCGCCTGACGGAGGAGCAGGCCAGGAAAGGCATGGACCGAGCTCTGAAACTAGAACAAGACTTCTTAGAGTGTTTCTCAGGTAAGACCAGAGACCTAAATGACTCGTAAGCATAGGAGTCGGTGTATGCACACCTTTCCACAAGAAGTCTGGGCTTCTTAAAAGGCAAACTTAAAAATATACCAGGCTTTCTCTACACCATGCATGCTTTGAAGGGGTTTTGGGTGTGGAGTATGACGACACCTGATGGTAAAGTTGGGCTAATACACCTAGACACTGATGTCTGCCGCCATCACTTCTTTTATTGTAAGCATACCTCATCAATCTTTAGTTGCTCAGATTTGCTGCTATGTGCTATTTCTGGTTTCCTGGCAGAGCTGAATGACTTAAATGAGAAAATGAATGCTAACCAGGGGAACATGGGGCATTCTGGCAAACATTTATGGCAAATAACAGCACTTGACGGGGTGTGAATGTTAAATCGTTCACCAATCCACTGCTGCGTGCCGTTCATCACGTGTGCAGGTGGTGTAAATACAAGAATAACTGTGAATGCACGTTTTCGTCTTTTAGACTTCACAGGTTTTTTATTAACTTTTATATGTGAGGTCCTATGGGACTGGGAGTCTGCAATAGAAACCAATTGCTTTACATTCAAATTTCATATTGTAAAGTATATTAATAGGAATTGATTACAGTCTTCATCATGACTCACCCCGCAAACACATCTAATAATCGTTGTTTCCACTGTCTCTCTTTTCCTTCCTCCTCCATACTGTTTCTCTTTTCCTCTTCGCTCGCTACTGTCTGTACCGTCCTTTTTCTCCTCACCCTCACACATCCTCTGTCCTGCTGCAGCTGTCGTGGAAGGGGACAGCTTTGAAGAGGTTTATCACAAAGTAAAGACAGTGATCGAGGAGCAATCAGGGCCTTACATCTGGATCCCCACCCGGGAGAGGCTGTGATGCTGCACCCACCTACCTACCCCTCCCACACCCACCAAACACCACCCTTTCACCTCCCCCGCAGCAAGCCTGCCTGTCTGTCCTCCAGCAAAGTCAGCGCTTAGGCTACATCACAGAGAAATGACACAGAGAGACAAATGCGTACCAAGACAAACACAGACACAGAGACATACACAGGAAGTGGGACACAGAACGGTACCAAAAGAAAAGAGACGCTGATGTGATAGATAGATGTGAACACAGAGTGACATGTAATTAGGCAGAAAGAGACTGACAGAAAAATATCTAATCAGTATTTCACTTTAACGAGGCAGGACCGAGTACTGAGAAAGAGTACAGAGGGTGACCCAGCAGGGACGGACCCCAGGGTAAGCACAGTATTACACCTCCCCATCTCTCTCAAGTCTCACACCCACGCCCCCTGTGTCTGACATGGAGGTGTCAGAAACACACAACAGCTCTGTGATCCCTCCTTTTTATATCACCTGGCTTTCTCTATTCCTCCTCCTGTCAGCTCTCCCTCCATTCAGGACAGGGAAGGGGGAAGACTGAGAATCGGCCGTCCAGATCCTGCTGAGTCCCTCTTGACCGACATCTTTTCTTGCGAAAGAGTCTTTTTCTTGTGAGTCTTCTCTTGGTTCTTGAGTGTGAACTAAGAGCATCACCTCAGTGGCCAAGACTGGCATTTGCTCAATCCATTACAAATATTGCAAGGAATTATTTAAAAGCAGTTCAAATAATAATAATAATAATGAAAAAAAAAACTCATATGCTGAATTTGTGCATGCATTCTCAAAGAAAATGGAGACGGGAGACAAAAACAACGGAAAAATGAGAGAAAAAAACAAAATAAAAAGAAGAAAGGATAACTAGGATGTTTTCTCCTTTTCCACCTCCTTGTTGTGGAGGAGTTTTTTAGCATGTCTCATGAAGGGAGAAGAGGAGAGAGAGAGACACGGTCGTGAGATATGGTCCACGAGCGCAGTTGAAGCTCTGACATACAGTATAGCCTCTGCTCTCTTATGCACACACACACTCACACACACACACACAAACACACACCCATCCACCCACACACACACACATACACATACACA
Source organism: Gephyroberyx darwinii (assembly GCA_900660455.1). Classification (NCBI taxonomy): domain Eukaryota; kingdom Metazoa; phylum Chordata; class Actinopteri; order Trachichthyiformes; family Trachichthyidae; genus Gephyroberyx; species Gephyroberyx darwinii. The sequence continues at coordinate 3,111 of CABFOQ010053691.1, forward strand.
CACACACGTAGAGTTGTAACCTCAGCTGTAACTTAGCACACTCCTCTACAGGGGGACTGGCTGTTCTGACCTGCTAGTCAGACTGCAGGATGAATGTTATCTCTAGGCACCAACAGCAGCGCTGTTAGCTTAGCTTCATCGCACCACAGCCAACTCTGATCACCTGTCCAAAACAATCCCTCAGCCACAGACATACACACTGTTGCCAATGGCCACAGTAACAGCCATGGTGTGTGTGCGTGTGTGTGCGTGTGTGTGTGTGTGTGTGTGTGTGCATTTGTGCACATTTGTGTGTGTGGAAAGTCCTCTGTGTGGGAGGAATAGGTCTTCTTTGTTTTCTCTCTTCCACTTTTTCTGTGCTTCTTTCTCCCTCTTGTGTCCACACAAATTAAAGCTAAGTCATGTTTAACAAATAAATGGCCTATATATAAATATATATATATATATCTTTTTTATGACAATTTCTAACGGAACTTAGTCTGTAAAAATCAACATCTCTAAATAATATTCCATGGATTTCTTTGGGTAATATTGCTGTTTGGTTGTTGAATTTACTCACGTTCCCATTTTATTGTTGTAAAACAGCAAAGACTTACAGAAATAACTGAACCATTAAAGTCGATGTAAAGCAGACCTCACTCTAGAGCTTTGAACTGACATGCCTGACATGTTCTTGTATATGTTCAAAAAGAATTGAAATACATGTACAATGCGGTTGTGTGTGCCTGTGTGCGTGTGTGGATATGTGTGCTTGTCCGCCTGCATGTGTGTGTGTGTGTGTGTGTGCCAGGTGACAAGAGAGTGCGTGTTGTGTATAATATACGATTATAGTATATCATATTATTTAACCATTATAATATATAATTATAATGTATAATATATAACTGGGTGATGTGCGTTTGTGTGTGTGTGTGTGTGTGTGTGTGTGTGTTAGAGAGAGAGAGTGAGATAAGATATCAAGATATAGTGCAATACTGTTATGATGTTATGCAACGATGATGGGTTTGTGTGTGTCTTCAAAGATTATATCAGTATTTATAAAGTTTGCACTGACAGCATTATATGCTACCGGAAAAAGGGGAGTGTAAGTCAGAGGACTCCGAGGGTTTATGAGCACGTGTTTGTGTTTACTTATGATTTGCTCTGAATTATGGTTATAAGAGTGAAGGTAGAAGTACTGGTTGAAGTGACCGTTCATATTTATTGTTTCTTTATGTTGCTCACTTGCTTCTCTCAGCTCGAGGTGGAACAGCTGAAGATTGTGAATGAAGAGTATTACTTTTCTGTTTGTTATTTATGAAGAACTTTTAAGTCTGTATATTTTTGGGTTTTTTTGTTTGTTTTTTTCCATATTGAAAGAGTTTTTGGGTCCTGGTCAGAAATGATGTAAATAATAGAAATGTCGGGGTGCCATGTTGGCTTTGGACTTAGCCGTGCGCACTGCTGAGCTGACGCGAGGAGAGACTCCACCAGAGCCACAGCCCAGTTAACTGCTCGAACACAGTAACAACATCAACGCACTTTGGGTGGGGATTTTACACACACACACACACACACACACACACACACAAATATATATCAGCACTTCCACACATCCATTTACATTAACAGAATCACAGATACACCGACACATGACAACACATTCTACATGAATGGAATAATATGTTTTCAATTTCTTTATTTGAAGGTTCAATGTATTTCTTAATATCTCTCTCAGCCATCCGTATCATAGTGTGATATTCCTTATAAAATATATGAATTTTTACAGAAAAGACTGATTATAAAGTTACAACAAAGTCAACTGATGCAGAAAAATATATTTAACAATGACAATATCAAGCAAAATAAAATGTTCCAGTTCAGTGAATCGCTTGTTGTAAATTAGCTATAAAATAATAAAATTAATTTAAAAATGCTTTCTGAAAATTGACTTTGCAATGTTGTTTTTTCCCGTGTTGATGTTTGATGCCTCAGAACTATCCAGGTACTCCACACCCCATACTACTGAAGAAAGCAGTACAGCCAGCAGAGGGCGCTCATACGCCATTTTTCAGCATTTTATGAAAGCTCAGTTACTGCATTCGCACATATTTGCTCTCTGTTATTCCCCCCCCACCCATAAAGGGAACCATTTTCTCTTTTGAAAAACTCACAATGAAGATGCATCCTTTTGATCTGATTTCATGCTGTGTGGGTTTGTGTATGTGTGTGTGTATATCTGTACACATTGACAGTATGTGCAAATAGCTGCCATGATCCGTCATCCCTGTGCTTGCTTCAGCATACTTGTGTCATCCATATATGCCATCCTAAGATGGCAAGGCCAGTGGGTTTCGGGGGTTGGAGAGAGTGACGACAAGACGTCAAACTGAATGGGGCAACTATGATTATAACAACTGTTGGGATTTTTAGATTTAGGAAATCTTGCAACACTGGTTCGTGCAGCAGGCGGAGCCAGGAAAAGTCATGAAGGGAGATTTTGAAAGCTGAGATATTTCACTTCTAAAATTCAAAACAGCAGTCAATGGAGCTTTTCTAGTAGTACTCCAGTTATGTATTAGAAAGCTCAGCTGAGAGTGACAGGAAGGATGGGACAGAGAGAGGGGATGACGTGACAAAGGTCATGAGAAGAATTCAAACCCTCAACCTCTCAAAAATGCGGTATGCACCTTAACCCCTTGAGCCATCAGGTTACCCCCATCCACATGTTTCTGTTATCCTCCTGTTCTGTTACCCGTGCATGTATGTTGTAAGTTGGTGGTGTAATGAAAAGTGAGATGCAGAAATATAGTAAAGTAATTCAATTATTATACTTTAAAGGGGGTACCAGAGATTTCTCCTGTAAGTAACTGATTCATTGCATGTACGGACTGTGCACAGGGACCCTATACTCCATCCTACTATAGAGTGTAGTATAATAGATCCTTGTTTGTTCAAACTGAGACACTAGTTTCTGAGGGACTGCATGTGGCAAACGTTCACTGGCAGGGAGGACAGTCATTTCAAACTCAGGACTTTTGAATTGAGAATTGAGGGCATGTTTTGGAAGAATGACTGACAAGTGTGTGCGCGTGCCTGTGTGTGTATGTGTGTGTGTGTCTGTGTGTGTGCACATGTGCCTCATCTGTATGAGAGACCGACAACAAGCTAACCTACAAACAAGATAACTTCAGTGTACCTGAAGCTAGGGGGCATCAGTTATCCTTGAACCTTCCACTTTTTCCTCCAGACATCCAGTACATGTCCCCAGACTTCAGGAATGCAACATTACCAATCTCGATAAAGGCGACAAACCCTACGGTAAGAACTATGGTAAGAACTGGGGAGGCCTGTATTCTCCGAAACAGACTAAAATCCTACGGAAATCCTCCTAGATCCAGTGTGGTTTCAGGGCTGCTAGAGTAACAGCAAGCATGTTTCTGTGGGCTGACAAGCCCAGGAGATGTTTCAAGAACTGCAAAAGGCATTTTCGCTTGTGTCGTAAACCCCACTGAGGTATTTGAGTCAATCTACCCAACACTTTGGCTATCCACAGAGGTTTGTCAACACCATCCCTTACCCTCATCACAACATGGCAGCTAATGTCTGTTGTGGATCAAACACAAATCCTTTCCATATGCATATTCCATTATTCATTTCAGCATGCTGTGTCTTTTGCTCTCTCATTCTTTTTCCCTCTTTTCCCATTTCCACCCATTAGGTCTCAGCTGGCATCTCTCAAACTGTTTGTTTGTGTAGGACAACCTGATCTTCACTCTGTTCCTGATATATGTGCTGTATCAGTGAGTCCAGGCTGCCTCTGCTGCTCTTTAACCATAGCAGTGCATCAGAGGAATCGTCGTGGGAGTGGTGCATAGCTGAGCGTTGACAGTGGAGTGGTACAGGGGGTTCGATGCTGTTTGAAAAGAGATACCAACTTAGGTTTACAGCCCAAGATAATACTGACTCCTGTGGCGTTGTGCTAGAGCCCTCAGATGGGTGTGGGATTAAATCCCATGAGTCCTGACAACATGTAGCACAGTCTTGTGGCCCATTTATCTATGCAGGCAGGCTGTTTCAGACACCTCTAAAGCATATTATGATAAAGTGACTGGCCGAAACACCACACAGCAGCCCAGCCCAACTATGCAGAAGAGCTGCAGACAAGACATTCCAAAAGCTCGGCGGTGTTATTTACAAGCTGCATCTGCAAGGGCAGAGCTTAACCACTGAAAGCCTATTATGCCTCCTGGGCCAGCACACAGAGAAAAATCTCCATTTAATGTAAGCAGTGATAACATCTGATCCCAAAATCAGGATGATCCTGTACAGGTATTTGCCTGCATTTTCTCTATTGTGTACAGTACGCTTTAGCTCAGCAGAAATACTTGCTGAAATAGCAAACAATATTCCTAAAAATGCTAAATAAGAATAAAATAGAAGAAGAATAGAATAAAAACACAACCACAAGTGTAAAATGTACTGACCACACAGGTGCTCTAGGACATAAAAAGAAAATATCAACATGCAGACACACAAGGACTGCCCATCTTTCACCGCAGGCTGAAAACCCTCCTCTTCAGGAAACACTACCCTGACTCTTCCTCTTCAGGAAACACTACCCTGACCCTTCCTCTTCAGGAAACACTACCCTGACTCTTCCTCTTAGCACTTGCCTATTTGTCTTAGCTCTTGTTTATTAGCTTCACTTATCTGTCTCATTTGATTAAATAAAAAGTAGGTAGCTAACTTATTGCACTTTTACCTGAGCACTGGTTCTGCTCTTAGATGCTTCTGTAGGAAGGAAATGCACTTACGATTTCTAGTCACTAGGTGTTCTCTTGCCTACCTATGTTGAATACACGAATTGTAAGTCACTTTGGATAAAAGCGTCTGCTAAATGACTGTAATGTAATGTAATGGACAGAACACACTAAATAATAATGCAAGAAGAAGAAGACGAGAATCAATATAGAAGTCTGTCTGTCTGGTGTCTAATGAGTGGAATCAAGAAAGGGGTTCCTGCATCGTTCCCAATCAAGCTTGGCAAGGAGAGTGCTTACATTCATCGTTACAACCATTAGTTTCTCTTGGCAATAGTGCATGCAATGCAAGCAGCGCCCTGTGCCAAGTCTTTCTTGAACTGTTTGGCTCACTGTATGCCTTCTTCCATCATCATTATGTGTAATTGTGATGTACCTACCCTTAAAAGGATGCAGGATATTCAATGAACAAAGTAATCAGGCGGCCACCCTGCCTGGTATCTCTGAAGATAGTGGTGCAGCATTAGAAATATCCACAGAGGCATCAGGCCAGATGGTACAGCTGAAGAGCCTCCACTTCTTTACAAGTTGAGCATCCTAAAACCTGCCGAACCAATTTTGCAAAATCATGCAGTGCCTCCTTGCAGACTTTCAAAGAAATATGATGATCAGTCGTGGTGGGACGGCATTCAGGTGTCTGATAACACAGCCACTGTGAAAAGGAAAAAAAGTACACAAAACACTGAGAGTCATGTTCTCTGTCATCTGTAGGTCATCCTGATCCCTCTTCTGCCTTACACTCTAGAGAGCTGTTCTACAAATTATAGACTGGGTGAGCATGAAGAAGAAAAATGGTTTCTCCAAGGGAATTTCCCACTCTGGTTCATTTCTCGATTATTTCCTGTTGAAGCTCCCGCAGCTGCTGAAAGTGAGAGCCTGATTAAAGCTCATAGGAAAGAATTTCATGCACTGCATACAGTCTATATGACAGCTTTGGTGATTGGAATACCCCTAGGTGTCATCCTTGTGAAAGGTGTATCGGGTTTTTACCCACTTGCATCACACACTGACACATAAAAGAAAAGAAAAGGAAAGAAAAGAATAGATGAGATGAGATGAGATGACATGAGATGAGATGAGATGAGACATGGGTGGTGTGAGCGGTAGGGGCAGCAGACCTACTTTTGTTTTTATTTGACAAGTCATAAGCTCATATTTTGCTATTGTTTCATTTTATTTATTATGTATTTATCTGTACAGCATAAGATAAGCAGTTGTTGATATAGAGTAGAGCAACGTGTGTTGTGGTTTCTAGAAGAATCCGATCCATTCACTTGTAGCGTACAGATTTCACCGTAGGTTGGGTTCTGCGTGTTTTTACCCAAGATGCAGTGTAATTGCATTTTGAATATTTCATAAATGGTCAGAAGTCTCACTTCAGTCGTCTACCTATGTGTTCTATTTTCAATGGGATTATTGACCATTTTACCATTTGTACTGATATTTGTGGAACAACTTTGAGCCCAGCTTGTGGTGAAGTCCATATGCATTGTATGATTATTATTGTATGATCTGGAAGCAGGAGATCCACCTAATTACTTTGCTCTATATCAATAAGAAAATTGAGTCTCCAGTAAACTTGAATTGCTCATGTTGTTAATATTTTGTCATTTAAAATTGAAATATGCATTTGCCCTTATTCATGCTGCTGTCTTGGCCAGTTCTTTCAGGTAAAAGTGATCTTCTAGGCTACCAGCAACTGGTTGAACTGGTTTTGGCATGTCGCTGTTGAAAAATGATTCATCTCTGTGTTCAGATGGTAAGTCAGATGACAGTGAAATTTACCTTCAAATCTATCTGCATTTTCCCACAAGGCTGCAAGAAAATAGGTACTTTCATCTGCTAAAGGCAGCAGGGCTACAGGGTGGCGTGGTGACATTCCTTCATGTGGAGCAGCAGGGTTCAGCCTCGCGTGTCGACAAGCAGCCTACCAGCCTCGCTGAAGGGTCTTTGAGCAATACACCGAATCCTACGAGCTGCGAGGGCTAACCCTGCGCTCTGACCTGGCCTGGTTGCTCCCCCCAGGGCTCGATAAAGTATCATATTATTATTAAAATGTATTTGGTTTCACTCCGGAAGAGGGGTGGGGACCAACAATCTCATTACTTTTCGTATCACAGTGGGTTCTTTCAGCTCGTCTGTCTGAGCTCCTGAGCTGATTCTGCTACTGCCATCTACTGGATGATTTTACCGAGAGGACACTTTTAGCGAGAGGGCTGCCAGTGCAGCAGCCTGCGCCACTGGATACTCACCGCGGTTATAGAACACCGAGTCAAGTCAGCGATAAACAGCTAGAATGAGACCGGATGTTTTTCAATTTTCCCTTCAAAATAAAAGCATTGACCCGGTTCACGCTTCATGCTGAAACGAACGAGCAGTGGTGGGCTCGTTACTCGAAAATGTAATGGACTCCACTCTTTCTATTTCAAAACTTTGGCCACGTTTGAGATGTTTGGCGGTTGGAAGGTGAAATTTCCTACAGTGCTACTATAATGCTAGACTTGTCAGGCGGTTGCCATGAGCGCAAGAAGCAAGAAAGCCAACGTGCGCGTCCCTACAGAGCTCAGATGAAGCATGAACTAGGTATTAATCTGACACTGATTTGACAATGTGCCACTTAGTCAAAATTTCCAGACAAACTTTCTCCACACAGTAGACATCCTTCCAATATGTCAACTAAGTTTTGTATGTCTGTGAATTTTCTGGGCTAAAATATGTGAAAAGGACATTTTGGAGAGAAAACCCAATGAATCTACTACAGATATATCATTTATTTTGCTTTAAATTAAGGCATGAATGTGGTTGCAACTTATGTTCGTCTATGAGTTTTATTTTGAAAGTTGTTTTCCCCGGAAGTTCTATTTGTTTATTCTATTGGCTTTACACTGGTGTTATGGAAACACAGAGTGGGCGGAGCTTATCGATGCCATTCGACTCCGGCTTTTATGCAGTGATGAAGTCCTCAGTGACCATCCTACGGTAGTAAGCCTACGAGCCACAATAGTGCGTAACTTTTAATTTCTTCTGTGCGTGTAGCCCATTGATTTCACGAGAGCGAGCTGTGAGACATTTTGTTCCAATATCATTTTCAATTTTGTCTGTCAAAACAGGCCAGACTAGACCAGTCGGGGAATATCCTAACCACCTTTCTTGGATCTTTTTTTTTTTATTTTTTTTACCCCCAACCAAATAGTCTAATCCATGACAAATGCTTGGGCTGATTGTTAGCAAAACATGACGAGAAGGTGTGGATAAGGCGTCTAGCTGATAATAAGAAAAACGTTTTACATCTGTATTTTTGCAACTAATAGAATGCATTGAAGTCCCCTGGTTGCGGATTGAGCCTGCTTGGTCATCGAGCTGAAGAGAATTGGGGAGAAGTCGTGTGGAGCACAAAGAGTTGAGGATACAACAAGTTTCAACTATGCATTCCCTGTGTTGATGGAGGACAGGGGTGTGCTCGGGGACACAGCCCTGTGATTTGTGATTTATCCACACAAAGTTGGACAATCTGCAGAAGTTTCTCTAGCCCACCCTAACCTTTGTTACCAACGGTGCTCTATCAGGCCAATTAAAAGCAGTCAAATGCACGATCGACTTTTTAGGCGTTGTTTTAATTAGATACACTTTTACAAATAATCAAAGTATATTTTTCTGCTACAGTGTTTTGACCGCATCTCCACCGCGTGAAGCTCTTTTTCAACCGAAGTCCATCTTAAATGCGGACTGGTTTGCGGTCAGTTGGTGCACAGCCGAGCTGCCCATGCCACTTGCTTTTTAATTCAGGCAGAACTGTTGGTTTATTCGCCTGTTTGCAATATTCCCGCTCGACATTATGGAGCTGCTATGCAAGAGTGTTGTCCTTCTGGGGTGTATCTTCATCATCCTGGACCGTGTTCTTCTGGCTTCTGCAGAGGAAGGTGAGTCTGGAGTTTCCTTCTATAGTTATTGTGCTGGGGTGTTTATCCCCACTCCCTTCTGGAAATGAGCTACAGTCACCCTATAATACATTTTAAAATGATGCTGTACTAAAATCACACAAAAACTATACTCACTATAGGAATATTATACCGATACCATAGTAGATACAAAACTACCCTAGGTAGGATAAGATCACTGTAAACTCACTATTTAGCAGCCTACTAATATGAATGTTAAAATGTGGATATTCATATAAAAATAGTGATTTCTCTCTCTGGCTTTCAATCAATTATTCAGTTTGTTTTGGACCAATTTATTCCAAGGAGACCATTTCAAAGATCCCATTACCTTTTAGGTTTTTAGTTTCAAGTTACCAAAAGGTCCCTGCCTGAGGTTTCCAGACTGCATATGGAGTTTACCCTTAAATGTGATCCTAAATTCAATAGAGACTAGGGAAGAGAAGAACCATGTGACCATGTGTCTTAGTTGTGGTTAACAGCCTTGCTGCAGCATTTAGATAGACATCTAGATGAGAACTTTATCCATGTAAAGCCTTACTGTAGAGATAGTGCTCAGCTGGAGAAAGCATGACTAAACCTTTTCATCAAAAATAAAATCTGGACCAGAAATTGCACAGATTTCCAGCAGCAGCAGACTTGACATCAGCAGACAGATTGTCCTGAATCGTCTGTGTGAACTCAACAGTCTCAAAGCTGTCATGATGCTGAAGAAGACAGGTCTGACACAGCTGGGCATCACCAACATAACACAAATATGAGTCTGAATACTGTTGCAAAATGCCAAATGAGACCAAGTTGAGAAAGAAAAGACTGGGTTGGAAATGGACCCCCAGGGTGCACTGCAGGTAACTCACATGATTACATGATTTGCTTCATGCAGCTGTGTTGAGCTCAATCTCAACAAGGGCCACACTGACAAATCAGAATCAACTTTAAGGCTGGACATTATTATTTGATTGAAGAAAGCCTCAGCAACATTCCCCACAATGTTTGATTTTTAACCTTCTGCTAAATAATTTGTTTGTGACATTTAGTAGAGAAGTCTCAACGATGTGGAGTGCGCTGAAACCTGATCAGAGTTTATTAAAACTGCTGCTGAGAAAACGTTCTCTAAAACCTTTGGGTGTTTGGAAATAGGTGTGTGTTTACTGAGGATCAGAACTAGGTTTCTTGAGGATGGGTTGGCCCACAGGTTTGTTTTTAACCTACCTTACTGTCTGTGCTGTGTTGCTGTGTTGTTGTGATACTGGCATAGGGTTACAACACACAGCCTTCTTTTTGTTTGATATCTAGGCTAATATGCAGCTGCTCAATGTGATGCTGTTACATTGTTTGGCTACCTGTAGGTTCTCCATGTCGTCTAGATGTCATTTTGCCACATTGTATGTCTACATGAAATAAAAACGAATGGACTTGGTGGCAAAAAAAACGGAAAATGTAATTAATCAAGGTGACAAAAAGAAGTTGATGAAATCCTCACACGGGCGAAGGCAGTCTCATTACAAAGCTCTCATCACACACAGCGAATATGCCAAGTCTGAACAGGAATAAGTCAAATGTGTATAGCTTGTGGGCAGAGAAATTGTAGTTGACTGGTGGGCTGACATTCAATGGAGACAGCAAGGTGGGCCCACACACAACTGTGCTTTGTCTTAACCTAACAAATAGTACGAGCTGCACTTAGCCAGCTGGCTGAACGACATATAGCTGGCTTCTTTATACAAATAAGAAATAAAACATTCAGCAATCATCTTCTGATGGCCTACTGATAGTAATCTCCCTTTAACTGATTTTTAGAAGTCTTTGTCTAGATCATTTGAAGAGAAAAATACTTTCCACCTCAGTGAACCAGTAAACTTTCACAAATCTCCCTGAAGATTAACCCTCCAAGAGACTCCATAGGGGAGGCTTTGGGATTCATTTTCTTTACCACCTCTTTTCTGTTTATTCGCTCACCTCCCTGCCACTCCTCTTACCTCATCCATGGCGTAACTACCACGATGAGCGGCACAATGCTTCACAATCTAAACTTAAACTCACTTAAGTGTCTCAGATCAGTAAATGCAGAAGGGATGTTTTTATTCAGGATCTAAGAGGCCTTCCTTGGGTCCCAATCCCCTCTTTCACAGACATGTAGCCTTTTCTTTTGCTACTCTTTCCACGTCCTCTGTCTCCTTGATGTTTGACTGCTGCTATGCTGTTTTCTCTTGCTGACTGTCTCCCCTGCCGTGGAAATGTGGATCGTTTCCCAGAAATCCTTTTAAACGGAACCGATTTTTATAAGAAAGGGATTTGCATTTAAAGCAACCTCCCCCCCTCTCTGAAAGCCCCTAGCCCATCATCCTCAGCACCTCAATCCCATGATTAGCTTCCTCAAGAGTTAAACAGGCTTCTGAGTGCCATAAGTACTCTCTCTCCATCTCTCTCTCATTCCCCTCTCTGACAAGGATGCATAAGGCAGTGGAGCCTTGCAGGTGGATGATAGCGTAGCGCGATGAGACACACACTCAGCCTATACATCCACGTCAGGCATTCACTGTCGAGAGAGTCGGCATGGGCCGCTTGTATTCTCTGTCCTCTACCTCCTTCCACATGCTACTCTCTGAGAGCGGGACACAATGGGGACAGGCTGCAGAGGAGAGGGAATGAGGCCACAGCCTATCAGCCATAAGCACCAAGGAGAATGGCACTTTTAAAGGGATGGGGGTTCTCTTTGAAGTGAGTGAAGGAGAGAGATGGTGAGGGCAGCACGAGTCAACGAAATAGAACAAGTGCAGAGAGGGCAAGGTGTGTGTTTGCACGCTATGCATAGTGTGTACATTGCCTATGTGCATGCTGTAAAAGCACCTGTGGCCAGATATATAAACACTATAATGTGTTGAATGTGGGCTAGTAATAATAATGGCGTAAAAAGCCCTATAATTAGAGTTGGGATGGAGAAATGAGCTATTTCCAGTGAGGCTTGTGCAGTCTTTTATTTATGTCTGATGTTTGTCTGCACACTTATCTCGCACATTAATCAAGTCTGTCATTTGATGTCCACATACTGAGCGCCACATCGGAAACGTATGTTTATGTAGTGTTTCTATATGCCCGTGTTGTCCTATATTTCACAGTGTTTGATGTTGTTACAGTCAAAAATAGAAATAGATCTGTAAGGAGGCAAAAGATGAAGGAAATGAAATGATGAAATGAAAGATGTGTACACAATAAAGACGTGTCCACGATGTTAGGAATCCTTAGAAAAACAAACTTGGCATGAACATTGGCATCCTTAAAGCGAACGGCATTGGTAGGCATGATTCAATTTGAGTCTGGGTTATTTTCTCCCCTGCGTCACAGGTTGACCTACATCTCATGTTTGAAATCCGTTTTTTTTTAAGTTGAAATAGAAATCAATTGGGGAAGAGATCAACCTGAAGAAAATGTGCATAAATATGTTTCCACCTTGATGCGTACATCAGGTTTTAGAACGTCTCCCAGGACCTGTTTTATATATGGCACCGGACTGAGTGGGCCGTGCTATATACAGCATAACTGACATTTCTGTGTGCTAGCTACCCTCCCACAGTATGCACACAGATAGCATACTGGCTTCAAGAGGGATGCGTGCTCCAAAAAGGAGTGGGTCGGTTGGGTGAAAGGAGCACTCAGCACCTCTTTTTCAGCAGTTCGGTATCTCGTGCTGCATGCAGAATCGTTCCTCATAATGTTCCTCCTAATACCCATTGCTTTTGGTAATTAGTGATTCACATCTCTGCTCACATCTATGCAATCAGCTCTCCTTGAGGAAGGGTCATTGTACGATTAAACACTTTAAGGGATTGGACAAAAGCGTGCTTGTGCAATTCACACATTTTGTAATGTACTAAATTTACTTCACGGTGAAAACATGACAAGCTGAAGCAGCCAATTTATGTTCTTCTTCTTGTGGTTAATGACTTAACTGCCAAATGTGAATCTATCTTCACTGTAGATGTTGGTCATCACCACACAAACTCCTAGTAGAAGGCTTTTTGTATTGACCAGCACTTGTGCCGTGCCTGTAAGAGCAATGCATAGTCTGACGAAGTGTTGTAGCTCTCAATGCGTCTGTTGTCTGACTATGAAAGAGAGTGATGTGTCAGAATGAAAGAGGAAAGTCTTGCAGAGCGACTATTCTCTTTTATTTGAACTTAGATGTGTCAATCCTTAGATGGTTTATTTAGCTGGAGTCTGCACTGTTAGCTTCAAGCTGTCCACCTCCCACTGCAGATTAGTCACTGAAAGGTGTGTGTGTGTGTGTGGTGTGTGTGTGTGTGGGGCAAGAGTCTTTCAGAATGGATAGTAGATTCTGTTTTAGTAAAAGCTTTGATAAAAACTACAAATACAACAGTAGACGTTTTTGGGGCTCATGGTGTGTTAGGTCTGTCTCTGCTGTACTGGGGGTATGAGTTTTTCATCACTCCAGATTTAAAATAAGATGGGTCACCCACTATATATTATTTTACAAAGATTTTCATTTCCACATCTTACGTCTATTGAGCTATAGTTTTACAGCAGCAACTCTACAGGATAAAACTTTAGCAGACAAGAGCAAAATGACACAGAGACACAAACACACTGATGATTAATCTAAAGTTATCTAACTGTCAAACCAACTAGTCCAAACATAGAAGGACACGAAATACACATGGAGGTGGCAGGGTGTCCTACTGTTTTTCAATAGCCCATGATCCCAAGTGTCCACCCGGTGGTAGTGTCCTTGAACGAGACACTAAATCCATACCAGTTCCAGGGGTGCCACTGTGGAGGCGACCCTGATCTCTGACCTCCCTGTGGAAGGGAGCAGGCAAAAGGATGAACATCTCTCTCAGGGTTCAATAGGCTGTTGGGAAAACAAGTACAGAACCTGTGCTGCTCCCATGGTGCATTGGTGGTGATGTCACATGGACCTAAATAATACTCACCTTATTTGAAAGTGATCTGAGCTCTCTGGCTCCGTAGTTGATCAGCTGCCTGCATCTCTTCTATGTAGACTACTGTAACATGAGGCTACTTGGCTTGCTACCTAACCTTAGCTAAGGAACTCTTAGAAACATAGTTTATAGCATATTACTTACATACATAGAGGCACTGCTTTATCTGTTTACATCTCCAGACGTCACCGTACTGCAGCAGTCCATCCAAACAAATCAGTGCAGAACGCAGAAAAATCTAAACTCATTTTGACAGTTTGAAGTTTGCATACGAGAAGTGCATTGTGGGAGTTGAGGGAAAAGTTTTGCATGTAAGAGTTGAAGATTTATTGTTAAAGTTCAATTTTCACATAAACTCTTTTTATTTATTTTTAATTTATTGGCTGCTCAATAAAGAACCGAGTGTTTAGTGCTTCATTCTGGTAACTGGATCTAGTTTGACCGCCTGGTGTTTCTACTATTGATCAGCATTAAGCAATGAGTCAGCTTATGATTTCCATGTAAACATATTTTCCATCGACGAGTATGGCTGAATGGGAGTAGTGAGATTTTCATCAGAGGTTCCAGTATGATTTTAAAGGTTGCCCCATGTTATGTTAATGAAAACAAGCAGTTCCCCGTCCCTCTACATTTCACTGCTTATGGAAGTGCAGCTATTCACTTCTGTTTTGAATCTTTTTGAGATTGTACATTTTTGGCCCACTAAATAAAATGAAATGATCTGTAGTTCTATTTCTGTAATTCAGCCAGGATCCTGCTGTAATACTACCTCTTCTATATAATATTCAATTTTAAAAAAAGAAAACATCTGATACTCCGCAATACATGAACCCCACATCCCACATCTTTAAATGACACATAATCAATAAAAGTCCTGCTTAGACTCATTTGTGTATAGAGTGGTGCAGGGATGATGTATTTTTGTAGGCCAACCCAGAAGTTAGCATCGCCCTGGTTCCCTCAACAAAAAGCCTATGGGATTTTTGCATTGGATTTTGGATTAATGCATGTTTTATGATGTTTGAAGCTTAAATGCAATCGCTAGAAGTAAAAAGCTAACGTGAGGCTATAAACAAACTACACCACGGTTGCATGACTTCAACATCACCACCACTAAAAATACTATAAATTGATAAATCTACAAGTTGGAAAGTTTGAGTTAGAATAGTTTGGAAGAGCGAGTAGAAACACAACTAGAGAATGTAAAGGTGGACTAGTGAGTAGATGAGTTTCCGTGTTCAGCGTGATGCGTTTAATGTCCCTGACAACCTCTGGAGTCTCATTTAGCCACTTGTTAGCAACCGCCTTTTTTAAGACACGTAAAAGCTTCAAAATTCACGAGTGGGGTATTTACTGATGTATTTTATCTTGTAGAACAAAACGTCGAAACGTCTTAAGCTTGTGTTAACCACAGACCTTATTTTCTGCAATAATCCAAAATCCAATGCAAAAATCCCATAGGCTTTTTGTCAAGGGAACCCGTAGTGAAAAAATGGTAAAAAAAAAGCCAGGTTTTAGATTGATTCCTTGATATATTCCTCTTTAATTGATTGATTTGTGAAAATACCAAGGTTCTGAAAAGTGCAGTACACCCTCTTAATATAATGTTAGAACTTCTTTTTGCAATTCATTCAAGGTTATTCGACCGTTGTAGGTTCTGTATTAGGAAGCCGTATCTCAGGGGAGTTGGTGTAACCTGCACCAATATACTCAAGAGACCTTCCAATTTTACACAGGTTAGTTTTGAACAGAGCTAGAGAAGTGGTGCCCATAATGGCATTAGCAGGAGGTGATTTCATTTTAAAACACTCAGTGGCAGATCAATATTTCAAAGAAGCTGAAATATACTGTAAAGCGAGACAATTTAATAAATTAGATGAGAGATAGCGCTGCTAATTCATTCTTTGAGGCTTGAAGTTCTTAAATAATCCTGCTTGCAACTGCGTTCCAAACGATTAGCTTTTTTTTGCAGAGTAAAGGAAACTTAGGAGAGGTTGCTTTTCCTCCGTGTGTACTAGAAGAATCCTGTTGGCAATGCGTTCAGATCTGTTGCTTGCGCTGTTCTTCACCAACATCACAGGTCATGACGCACACGGTACATCAGCAGCCACTTCCTCCAATAACGCCATCTGTCATCAATCAGTCACACTTCACTGATTGATTTCTGTTCATTTTACACCTGGCGCTCTGTTCTGGAATATCTCAGGCCTCAAAGCGGTGTGAATTTTGTTTATGTAAGGGACACGGCACAAATGTTATTCCGCATTGTTCGCACCCGAGGTCGAAACTCATTACTTGTAGCGGTGATACAATGGGGCGTAAAAACTAGATGTCTGATATTCTATTAACCTTCTGTTAACCTTTGATTATATGGAAGAGTTTTATACCAACGTGATTAAATTATAGATTCATTTTCAACTCATGCTGGTTGAATAATAGAACGATTTCACCTGCTACTTTACCACAGTCAGTTAAAGGAGAATACCAATGAAATTTAGTCCGTATGTCATTCTGATGCCCTTGGAAACTTCTGTCTGGATTTGTAGTGAACATTCATATTTGTCTCCCGTAGCCCCGCCCCTTAATCTGTGATGTTACACAGATATTCATCTAACACTGAGCATGAATTAGAAAACATTTTTTAAAAAAGGTGTCCGGCAGTATCCAAGATGATTTCCTGGGGATTAGGTTCAGGATTTATCACACAACTAGAAATGAATCTCGCCCATTGCAGTGTGGAACAATTGTCATCTGAAGTCCTCTGACCTCCTTCGTTCCAGCTCTCCAGTGTGGGAGAAATGTAGAATATAATGATTCTGTCTAGTCAGACTCTGGTGACTTCAGAAAAGTTAAGCCAAAACTTTCTGAGGTCAGATATCTTTGGAGGATACACTTAATCCTTAGTGGTTCTTTCAGTCGGCCATTTTGGTTCACAGCTGTGTTGATCATTTCTGGCAGTCTTTGGGTTCTGTCCAGTATGAGGCTCCCTCCCTAACTGGGTTACTTCCTGTCCTGAGACAGAGAGCGCCGCAAATCTTCCTGATATGCATCCCTGAAGACAAGAATGAAAAAGGTGTTGAACATTAACACCCTGACCTCACCTCTCTCTTCTCACCTCTCTCCACTCCAACCATTACATCCAGTCACACATACTGGTAGTAGCCCATCTGCATCCACAAGTGCCACAGGAAGCCTTTGTTATAGATCAGAAGTCGCAGTGTTACTCGCTTCAGTTGCTGTGGTGAATGATGTGCACGTTGGCGGCTGGCCCCCACCGGACCAGGAGACAGGAAGGGGACGGGACCTACAGGAAGCCAAGGCCTAATCTCACTACCTCGCAGACACAACTCTGTCAAAGACACACAAACAGCGGTGCGCACGTTCAGCCCATCGGTTTTTGCACATTCCCTAACATTCATGCTCACATGCACACACCAACCTACGCTTACAAATGGATAAAAGATGTAAAGCTAACATCTAAAGGGATTATTGTTTCTTTTATCTTGGCAGATCCAAGAAAATCCAAAGACCTGAAACATGCATCGTTTGGTCGTTTTAGCTTTGTAAAATTGAAACCTTTTTGCGAGCGATATCCCTCATAACACTCACAGGGTTTTAATGATACACGGAGGACAGTCACTCCCACTATAAAATTAACATGACGATCTCATGTAGTGGAATTACTTCACTACTCAGGCAAATGGAACAGACCATAATAACTCCCCTGCCATGGTAGTAGGTTTCTAGCCCCAACAGCGATGAATCAGCAAGCTAATGTTACGCTAGCAGCCTTACTCTCACCGACGTCGCCCGTGGTTAGCAACGTGTGAAGACGGCCTGACAGTGTTTTCACATCGCTAGCTTGACATCTAGGCATTTCATTGTCCCCGTTCATTTTAAAGATGATTATAGGCTTCAAGTGAGCGGCATCGTTGCGTGTTGAGAAGATGGGATGCATGAATGTGTTGTGGAAAGTGAAATATCACGCTACCAAGATATTATGGTTGCTGACGTGACGACCGGGCGATTCTGGGAGGAAAAAGTCAAGTTTTCAGCCGGTCTGAATCAAATATTAAACATAGTGGTAATATTATTTTTGGCCAACACCCTGATAAGCCCATCTGGTTTTTTTGCATTTGTCACTCCTTCACTTCAGCTTCTCACATCTCTCGCCATCCGACCCATTCCTCTTTTCCATTGTCTCTGTTCTGCCTCTCTGTCTCAGATGCTCTGTCTTCTAGGTGTGTGAGGGTAATTGCTACTCTGTTTCTTTAATTAAAATGGGGTCTAATTGTAGCTGATGCAGGGCAAATGCTCACAGGCTTATAATTTCCCTATCACACTCCAGAGCCACAGAGAGAGAGAGTGGAAAGAAGAGAGGAGAGGGGCACATCACACATCAGAGAAATGAAGAGGAAAGTGAAGAATTGTGAATGTAATTTAAAAAGAGGTTGTGTGATTGGCAGGTCCTGCTCTCTTATTTAAGGTCAATTATTGAAAACCAAGAACCAGCCGTATGGAGAATGGGACTGGAGTATATGCTGTGTAGTGTCAAAAATACAGGTACAGATTTGACCTTTTAAAAGACAAAATCATACACAACACCTTCTCCGTTGTTCTCCGTTCTCTCTTTTCCATGATGAAGATAAACTTTCTGCCATGCTACCAGTGATAGTCCAGAGTGTACTTCAAATAGAAAGTAAATATCAGTACCTGTATAAAACAAGCGTGAAAAGTCACCGAACATTTACAGATATTTTTTTATTTATCAGTAATTGGAGCTCCAGAGCCCAGTCGTGCTACTGTTGATCTTCATTTCAATATCAGTTCCAGTAATTGTTGTTATGTAACTGTGCCTCTCATACGGACAATTGTACTGTAATTTACTGTAAAATTGTTTGTTGTGGGTGTTAAATATGACCCGATGATGAATTTTCATTGTCTCGACATATTTTTCTAGCAGTTCGGGCAATTTCAGCAGTGGGTGGCCCCCGCTGCTGGAAGAATGTAGGGGAAACGCCGGCTTCCTCTTACAGGGATTCGTCTGATTCTGCTTGAGTGAAAGGCAAGGCCGTGCATGCACATAATAGAAACACTCACGCTCTCATAGAAACACTCGCGGTCACACATCCTGTCTCATAAACCTTAATGATAGAGGAGCGATAAACAGCGATTACTGTGCCTGGGGGTGGTGTTTCTTCTCCACGACTTCAAATCACCGTATGAAACAGAGGCAGGCGTGCATATGAAAGGTACAGACAGAGCGACGTTACAGTGAAGCACAAGTGTTATGAACGTGGTCTTTAAATTATACTCAAGTGAACTAGAGGTAGAGCAAATGACGGGAAAACACCCGATTGAACTTTGTCACCCAATTATCCTTTCCCTTCTCTCCTCTTTCTCACCTCTTCCTGAAGCCCTTCCTGTCCTGCTCTTCATCATCTACTGCGGCTGTTAGGCTTGTGCAGCAGTAAAGTCGACGAGGGTGTCACGTGTCTGCGTGTGTGATTTGATGTGTGTAGCTTGGCAAAAACAAAGGAGTATTACAGAGGGAGAGCGATGGAAACAGGTTGCTTTAATGTAATGACAAATGGTCAAGCCTGCAGGATATCAATTAGCAGATGGCATGTCATCGCTTCCCTATGCTTAGGACAGTTGACCCAGACAATGGAAAAATGAAACAGAAACCGAGGTAAAATGCAAGATGAAAGATCAAAGTAATTCCTTAATGAATCGGAAGGGGAGAGAAGAGTTAAAAGGGGATGAATTTGGGAGAGAAATAGATGTTTGTGCACTGAGGAAATGCATTTATGAATGAGCACAAGCTGAAATGTGAGCAGGAGATTTTCGAAGCAGCAGCCTCGCCGTGGGAAAGCTTGGTAGATCAACATTTGATGATGGATGGATGGATGGATGAATGGATGAATGGATGGATACTTTATTGAACCTGGGGGAATTCTAGAAATATGCAATACACATGTAGGAGTGTCTGTGTCCTTTCACTGTTAATTGTTTTTAATGTTAAAATGTTAACAAATCATATTTAAATATAAAAAAATAATTTACAGAGAAAGTAGCAGAAGAACAAGAGACAGTGTCTTTATTGAATTCATTAAATTCAATAAATTCTCCACAGATGAACCATGGTGTTCCCTACATCATCCTGTGTTTCATTCATTCATGTAGATTTCTTAGCGGGATGTGTGATGTAGTGTAAATGATTAAATCCATATAAAAATCATTAGAACAGCTTTTGGAATGATGCTCCAGATATTCCAGACGGCCGGATTGGATGGATTTATCACATATTTTGTTCAATGTATTGAGTGCAACTATGGGAGGACTAAGGGCACAACAATCCCTCTTGAATAGGCCCCACTTTTCCTCAATGTTTGATCTATAATCAACAATTTAACCCTCATTACTGTCAAACAATTGTGTCTGAAAGTGAATGGGCGGCTACAACAATAACAACCCCACATTTGTCTCAGTAGGAAGGGCAAGCCGATCGTGCCGAGTCTCATCTTACTTGATTTCATGCCTTCATGCGTATTTTATTGCGATGTGTGTTTTACTGCGAAGCGGTACATATGATTACCTGCTATTGTGGCAAAATAGGATAATGGTTTAGATTGAGGAGACAGATGAAATGTTGCTTTTGCATAATATTCTCACACTGATTTCACATGTCTGGCACAGTTAGTACGTGTGTGTACAGCCGCTTAATCTGCAGCAATCTATTTGTGTGCATGACCTGGCCACGTTAAACAGGGTTTATTGGAAGAGTAACCTGGAGGAGACAACAAGTATGTCAAAGTGAGGAACTGATTGTCGTCATTAGGATTAGAACGTTTTGAACAAATAATGAATTTAACGTTGAAAATTAATTTGAGAAATTTCCAAACCAGAGAGTGTGAGTCGGGAAGTGAGATTTTGAAAGTCAGGCATCTCAGCAGATGGTGAAGTAATCATTGAGCCGTTGCTATTGATCCCTATCGAACCCCCGCTCTTACCTTACGTCATTTTCTGCTGTGGGACCATACAAATCGCACTTAACGCGCCTTTAAAAGATAAATTCATTTGTTGGCGTACAATTTCTTATTTTCCAAATTGTCTTCCTATTGACTTTCAGCATGCATTTTTAAGAGAAAGGTAATCTATTAACACAGTGGGGAACTGATGGTTGAATAATGTTTTGAACACATAATGATTTTACCTTTGGAAATGGAAATAGTCAATATGAAACAAATAATGAATAGAGCATGGGGAATGGAAATGGGCATTGTTAACCAAAGTTAATAATGGGCTGGCTGTTCCAGCCAAACGAGTCAGACGTCCCAGTAGTCTTTGTTATTTGGTCATTTCAATCCAGCAGGGTCAGACATCCAATTAGCCTTTTGGTTTGATTGTGTTGTTTGTATGAACACTGTCTGTGGTGTTGTTCTGGGTGCAAGGGGAGGTAGTGTCACATAACTGGGTGTGTGTATATGTGTGTCCAGAGCGTGTGTTTTGTGGGTGGTTGTTGCGGGCATTTACTGTTGAGCCTTCGAGGGGATGTTATGAGCCTAATTCAACGAAACACTTTGATAACCCCTATGATAAACTCACACTCAAACTCCCCTTTCCCCTAACATCCATTTTTATGCAAGTGCTCCCCTTGAATATGGCACACAGGAGAGCCACATCAAATCCTGTTTACTGGTAAATCCAGACTGCGTGACCCTTGAGATGAGCTCCTGCAGGGAGCCTCCTCAGGGACGGTCTGTGATGGAAACCTCATCCCATCAATAAATACAAGTCGTAATACAGCAGAGTCGATCTGATGCCGTCACATTAAAGAAGTCCTTTCACCCTAAGCTAACTCTGTCATTTTTGCATTGTTCGAGTTATGCTTCCAGTCTGCATCGGGATCCAGAATTATACCAGAACTTCTCTGGTTGTTAGCGAGCTGGCAGCCTGCCCTTCAAAAGATTACAGAAAAAAATCAATTGAATTGTAATCACAGCTCATGTCTGGAAGGGCTTAAATGGTCTTGTGTGTGTGTTTGCGTGCATGAGAGTGTGTCTTTGCGTGCATGAAAGTGCATGTATGTGTGTAAGTGTGGTCGATACCCTTGTTCCCACTTCTCGTCCCTACTCTCCCTGGACTCTTACCAGGTTTAGCGTCATGTATGGTGTCTGCCTGGGAACAGAAGGGACGTGGTGGAATAGAAAGACAAGCGCAAGGAAAGACAATGTAGTGCAGCGGGAATGTCCCTCTAGATCTTACTGACTGGTAAAAGTCTTCTACAGCTAATATGTGGCAGAAGGATGCAATGTAATAAACTGATCTAGTGCCTGGATCTCAAAATCTGTCATCTATGTGACTTGAATTGATCTGCAGAGTTCTTTGCCTGTAATGGAGTTGTATGCATGTCATGTTTTTATCTCACAGTGAGTGATACTATGTTTATTTTTTTCCACAGAGGTCCTGATGAACACGAAGACAGAGACTTCAGATCTCAAATGGACCATCCACTCCCGTACTAAGCCTGAGGTGTGTAAGCTATCCTCTTCCAACCTCATAACTCTTGTTGTTATGTGGACTCATAGTTACTGGGGGTATTTTCTTTCCAGCTGTTTCTTTGCTTCTTCTGCTATAAACAAGTTCTTTATATGGCAGGTAACTGACAGAATAAAGGAGGCACCAGAGTAAATGAGGGATATAAAGCATATTGAAAACAGATGCTCAGTCTTTGGAGTGAAAGTTACTGGCTGCCCACCATTTTGAATTCTGTAGCCAGCTAAAGACATCTCTGTAATGTGACTGAGTTTGAGGTCACCAGCAGCTTCAATGATCCAAACTGCTGAAAATGGTGATGCTGACATGGAGGGGATCGGTCCGAAGCATCTTCCCCTCAACAGTGATGTCCATGCATTGGTTTTAGATGCAAGGCAAAACAGACAAGCAGTCAATTTACAGCACATGCAGCCAGTATCCGTTGCAACGATTCATTAAGAACTTCACATTGAGGGGATGCTGTGTTTGTGTTGTGGTGCATAAAGCCCTTATTAAACTGAAGAGTGTGAAAGTGGTGAAATGGTGGTTTCATGTTGAAAGAGGACAGCCGCGGTCATTCAGTGAGTTATCTTTCATATTCAACAAATGCACGAGTGCACCTGTGACACCACGAGCTACAGATCAGAGTGCTTGTTTTCTGTCATTAACATCTCGGGTGGCAGCGTTAAGGTGTGGTATATTCTGGGGTTTTTGTCTGACCCTCGGAGGGAAATGTAAGTACCACTGAATACAAAGCCATTCTGAGTGAACGCATCCTCATGACAGTGAAGTATTGTTATCCTAATTGAAGTGATCCGGTACAGGATGGCATTGTCTCAGTCCACGGGGAATAAACTACGACTATTCATAGAGCACAAGGGGCCAGTCAGTGATTTGACAAGCACAAAAACTATTGTGCACACCTGGGAATACAGAGGCAGGCTTCAAAATAAAACATGAAACCAGTGAGACAGATTGCAAGGAATGTTCTTATTGATAAGGACTTTGGGAAAAGAAATGCAAGCTGCGGTTCCTCCTAGATTAGGGGCCTTTTAGTCCCGTTCTTTTCTTTGCAACAGGATCAGGTGGTGACAGAAATGACCTGCGGGGAAAAAGCAGTGAACCTTTCAGAGTAGTGAACCACGTTGCCCTTACTAGCTAGGGCCTAACCTCTAGGCGATCCATCCACAAGGGTGGGGTGACCTGACACAGTAGAAGAGCCCTTCCATTACTATACAGTTGATGACAATCACTTGGATGATCTCATAACACTTCTTACCTGTTGCCTCTGTCTCACACTGTCCAACCATAACACCTAGGCTTGTTTCAGAAAGCCATGCCGAGGAGGGTTTCAGTCAGGGACGCATTTATTGAGAGCTGGATATTTATTTATATGTCTTCATTTAGATGAACAATGCAAACTGATGATCTTTGACCATGTTTTTAAATGTCCCATGTAACACCTTGCCAAACAGAAACCCTTAAACAAGTCAAATCAATGGCTGTGAAAGCAGCTTGGTGTTTAGTCAAGCTGGATATATTTACTTACTTTTTACACGTAACATATAATTAACTGATATACAGCCTGCTTCAATGGCCTTAATGCTACACCCCACCCAGTGGGTGTATGTGGCATTTAGTCAAGAAAAATAACGTATCTTGAAGTCTGATATAACTAACCTATCGTCGTCTAAATATGACACATCAACAGCTGCATGGTGTGTATGTATATGTTTGTATACTATATGCTCACGACAGACACCTTGCAGCAGGCTGGTCAGATGGGACCTGTAGGGTGATACGTGGATCTTCATCAAAGAGAACATTTAGTGCTGCTGAAGTCTGTGTCATTGTATCTGGGATGAACAGGGAAACACTCTCACCCCCCCGAGACTCAGACTCGGCCCTCAGCGCACCGGTGCACCGTAATGCATTCAGGCCAGTAGTCTGCCTCCATATCAACCGCAAATGGATTTCTAGAAATTTACATATTTACATAACTGAATTCCTGAGCCTCGAGTTCAGCAAATCTCAATTCTGCCCCGAGTGTGTTCGTTTCTTGCGTGTATCCTATTGAGCCAGTTTCTTGTTGCGTTTGGCTCTGCGGCACGTTTTGTTTGGAAGGCTTTCACTTCATCCTACGTGTTTGTGATCACCTGCTGGTATCTCTGGAGTTTCAGTTTGAGTGTGTGTGTGTGTGTGTGTTGGAGAGGTGGAAGCTGCATCTGTCTTGGATGTGGTGTGCAATAATGTGCTCTGTGGTGCAATTGAGACTCGTATTCCCACTAACTGCAGCTGCAACTAGGCCGGACAGAATGATTTAACAACCCAGATTCAAATGTGGGCTGGATCAAAATTTGTGGCAGGCTAGATCTGTCTCACAGGCCTCTGACAGGTGCTATACAGCGCAGGGCCAACCATGAATTGCAACCTTATTACAGTGAATAGGACTTTTTATTTTACCAAATATATAAAGGCCATAGTTTGAGGGCTGGGAAAAAGAGTGCAGATGTTTTGTGGGTCAGATGTCATTTTAACTTGCTATCTGACAATCCTTTGTTCTCTATTTTCTCTCAGTGGGAGGAAGTGAGCGGCCTGGATGAGGAGAACAACAGCGTGAGGACCTATCAGATCTGTGAAACCAACAGTTCATCCAGTCACTGGTTACGCAGTGGGTTAATCCAGCGGCGAGGGGCATCGCAGGTATACGTGGAACTGCGCTTCACTATGATGGAGTGTTCTTCAAGGACTACCCACCACCGTAGCTGTAAGGAGACGTTCAATCTCTACTACTACCAGGCAGACTCAAATGAGGCCACGGACACTTACCCGCCCTGGATGGAGAACCCGTACACCAAGGTATCAGCTCACGTAGTGGTTGTGTTCACCCACTGATGTTCTAAAAATCACAAGGAAATGGCATTTCGATGGTATTTTGCTTCCTTGATTCAACATATTTCTATTTGAAACAGGGTTGTGGGGTGGGGTCATAACCCGGGGACAGACAAAAGTGTTAAAAAAAAAATGCTTTTGCGCATTGCCCTGGGTTTGAATCTGGCCCAGGACCATCACCCCACTCGCTTTCCCATCATTCCTGTCTCTCCACTGTAAACTATCCAGTATAGTAAAAAAAAAAAACATTTAATTCTCACAAACTTTAATGATTGAGTGAAATGTAATGATTGGATTCTTCTTTGTGTTGGAATGTGACCATTACTTAAGAGTTACAGAGTGGTGGTATAGTATAGAGTTAGATCTTGCCTTTACAGTTTTCCCTTTCTTCCTGTCCTAGGTGGACACAGTGGCTGCAGACTTCCTCCTGAGGAAGGACGGGGAGAGGAAGTTCAACGTTAAGACGTTGCGACTGGGCCCTCTGTCTAAGAGAGGCTTCTACTTGGCCTTCCAGGCTCAGGGAGCCTGCATGGCCCTGCTGTCAGCCAGGGTATTCTTCAAGAAGTGTCCTGCCCTGGTCAGTGCCCTCTCCTCCTTCCCTGAGACTGTCCCCCGCATCCTGGTGCAGGAGGCGCAGGGTATGTGTGTGGAGCATGCCGCCCAACAGGGGCCGCGCCCACGGCCACCTAAGCTCTTCTGTGGGGAAGATGGCCAGTGGGTGGGTCAGCCTACAACCTCCTGCACCTGCCTGCCAGGATTTGAGTCTGCTGAGGGACACACACGGTGCACAGGTAATGGCTACAGTGAATGTGTGACTGGACTTGGGGAAAGTGCTCTCTCACCCGTTTTGGTGGGAATCCACACACGTACAAGCATGTATGTAGGCTACACCCACACCGGGGCACAAAACTGGAGCAGGCAGACTAAACAAGAAAACAATGGTAACGTAAGGGTGGGGTTCACTGAGGGTCTAACCGTTTGAGAGGAAATGGGAGACTGAGGAAGTTAAGGAGGCAAGAGAGCACGGCTGTGACACTGAGGGGATAGAGAGAGGTCAGGTGGAGCAGCGCTGAGGTCAGAAGGGAAGGGCGGAGTCAAAGGATTATTGCTGAGACACCTCAGAAAGGCCTGCTGAATCGTCTACGCTGCAGAGGTGAACATCAAAGCTAAGCAGACAATAAAGAGAAAGAAGTAGGATGATTCTCTCAGGAGTGATGCAGCAGCTCTGTGTAATGAGTCCAATTAACCGTTCGCGTACATGAAACACACACACACACACACACACACACACACACCCCACAACATGAATCCCAACTAGAAAATGCAAAATTTTCTGAAGGAAATGTGTTCTGCTTCCGTTTGAAGGTGTAATGTGGTTGGTTTGATCTCCGTGGGGGGTGGTGTTGGCACTTCCACTTCCAGTATGCTGACATTGAAGAGAAGTGGATTAAAAAAAAAATAGTCCAAAGGGAAAATTGCCATTAAAGATTGCAGAGTTAATTAATTAACTGCTGAATTAATTGTCTAGGTTTCTAATTAAGCCAATGGAGCTGCAGTGTCAATATCGCTCATAGACAACCATACATTTTCCTTTAGATTATGTGAACCCAGGCTGGACCCAGGCTTGCTAGACATTCAGGATGTTCACAGCAATGATCAAGTACCAACATCAAACTTCACACAAACAAGCATGCCAGAGCGAATGCTTTAATTTGAGTTGTATTTTTAGCTTTGAATATTTTCCAGGCCCCCCGATGGACTCCCACTGCTTATTTTTCATTCTGCAGTAAGGTCCAGAACTCATAAAGGAAAAAGATATAGCAAAAAATAATCTAAAGCAAGTACCGAGCAATGTCACGGTTGAGTCCTTGCGGCGATAAGAAGGTTGTATAAAGCCAACCTTCATGGGAGTGTGTATATAACCCCTGCAAATACTCAACCAGGCTCTCGGTGGAAATCAGAAGGTGTTATTTGTCAACTTACGTGGTTAAAGAAGGGCTAAAAATACCCGTGTTGGTGCTCCAGCAGCTCTCAGGTTATTGAATAATCCCGTTGTCTGTCAGTCTTTATTTCTCCATAGGCATTTGATTTATTTGAATTAATAACTGTATATTTAAACAGCCGTGAGCGGATCAGATACGCTGTAGCACTCAGCGCCCACTGACGCCCCTGTCACACAGCACGAGTGACGTGGGAAATACGTGGGTCGACTGTCGCCGTGAAAGGGTCGACCCCGGCCCAAGTCAGACTCCGCTCCTCTTCATCAGGAAGCTACGGTGTTTGATTTTGTTTCTCAGCCTCTGGAGAACCATTTTATCCACCATGTTGAACGCAGAATGTAAACACATCTGCTTTTGATCACTATACAGGGGGCTCCAAACGTCTGAGTCCACTACCGAGAACCGTTTGTATACTCTTGTACTTTTACAACTTGTACTATTTGTAGATCTTTGAGAAATGCTTGTTCACACACCATTTGGTAAGGGTTACTCAAATATAACACATGTATGCTCCTAATACACACTGTGAATTGTCTTTTAATAACTAATACCAGATAATAATAATAATAATAATAATATGGTCCTCCATGCATTATTATTGCTAATGCTAGGACCTTAACTTGATGTACTCTTGTTATCATTTGACTAAACATTTGTATTAGTTTTTGATAAATGATGAAACCAAAGAGTTCTTGTTAGTGGACTCAGTGGACCCTACTGTATACGGTGTTATAAGGTTACAGCCCATAAGACTTTCCCGTTTACGAGGCAATATGACATACTGTAATATTTCTGGGTTGTGTGTGTGTGTGTGTTTGGAAAGAGGTAACACTGTGCTGAATCCCCTGAACCTGGTGTATGTTGTGTTCATGAGAACCAGATGAGAGGAGAGTCTACTCAGAATAACACATTGGACACACAGGACACATTTGGTGATGTTGTGCAATTCATAATAATGTGCTTTCCTCCCCCTCCCC
>CABFOQ010053692.1:0-13752 GCA_900660455.1 Gephyroberyx darwinii
ATGGCAGGCAGTAGTTGGTGAGGGTTAAAGGGAGTTGTGAGGTGGTGGCGTAGAGGGGTGTGTTTCCAGGACGCTGGAATACACAGTTAAGCCTTCTTGAGGTGTCGTGGGCCTAACTTAACGAAACATCGGTGAAAGAAGGTGCCCACTTGATAACCCCAATGACGTGCCGCATACCGCTGTTGGCTAGGCTAGGTAACTGGCGAATGGTGCCATCTGAGGAATGACTCCGTAGATTTATGATGGTGTAGCCTGATGTCTGCTATGGAGTTGCATCTGATGGTGGTTATATCACTCGTTTGTTTTGTGTTTCTTCTTATCTGAATTGGCCTTCTACATGTGTTTACCTTGGATTATGGCACAAGGGATAGTAACATCTTGTCCTGTGTATTAATGAATGCTGGTGACTGGGCACAGTGATCACATTTGTTGTCCGTTCCTGGGTTTCCCAGTTAGTGTTTGGATGTTCGCTGTCCAATAGTAAAACATAAAGTTTGAGAGAGCTAATCCGCCATTTGGCCTGCTTGTCTGGAAGAAAGAATTATGTATCCTTGTGCAGCCCCTCCAAATAAAGCAGAGATTGGCTTATCAACAGATTGGAAGAATGATTTCGGCAAAAAGAGGGGCAGACACATGAGGAGATATAGAAATCAGGGTAAAATATTTATCTTTACACACTGTACCCTACCGGCTAAATACAAGGAGGAGCATTCCATTTTTGGAGGTCTGACAAATTCTTAGTGTGTAAAGATGCCAGGGAGCGAGTAATATTTACACCTAGGTATTTAAAACCAGCTTTGGCTATATGAAAAGGCAGCTCATGATGCAGCTCGTGATTGATTGATAGTGCTGAAAAGCATTCGCTTTTTGTAAAATTGAGTTTATATTCAGAGAACACCACAAATCCCTCCAGTATGTCTACAATTTCTGGAGCACAAGCCACTGGATCAGCGACATATAGCAGTAGGTCATCTGCATACAGCGACAATTTATGTCCGACACCCCAACAACGAATACCACTTGTAGATAAGGATGCTTTTAATGGAACGGGGTTCAATAACTAATGCAAACAGGAGGAGCAATAGAGGACATCCCTCTAGTGCCACGTGAGAGAAGAAAGTACAAGAGCGTAAACTGTTGGTACACACACACACGTCTGTGGAGAGGTAAAAAGGTGGACCCACAAGATAAATTTGTCCCCAAAAACCAAATTTCCTCAAAACAGCAAATAAATATTTACATTCTACTCTATTGAATGCTTTCTCTGCATCAAATGAAATAAAAAGTTCAGCTGTATTTGAAGGGGGAGCAATCCTGCTGGAAATCCCCCAGCTGTGGTGTGTTGAATGGATGGAGGATGGAGCTCTCTGTGTCCTGCAAGTTACTGACCCTCCTTCGCAGTCTCCTCTGACCAGCCCAGTGACCCTGCAGTGACTCCCGAAAGGAGCCTGGAAGGGCGGCACGGACCCCCTCCAAGATCTGCTGGGCTATTCGGTGAGACCATGTACCAATCCTGGTTGCCATGTCAGACGCTGATCTCCAGCCTCCCGCCTCCACCAGGTCACTGATCTTGCTGATCAGTGCCCTAATCAAAGCACCCTGCAAACTAGGGGGCTGGAACAGTCTAAAAGGCAGCAGAGGGTTATGGAACAAGGGCTCCTTTAACACTGATCCTCCTGGGCTATTGCTGCCTCTGGTCACAGTGATTGTCCTTTGCCAGGCCTGTAGGACAGATAGAAAGGAGGAAGCGACAACAGGTCCACCTCCCCCAGACTCATCCAGAGCAGCTCCCAATCATAACCCAGGCCCCCAGCCCTCCTCAAGAGAGCCCATGCCAGACCTCTCCAGTTTAGCTCAGGATGGAACAATAGTCTCTGGGTTGCTTGTAGGCGACCCTGCTCCGGAGGTCCACCAGCCCCTGAACCCCCTCCTGCACTGGGAGGTACAACACTGCAGCTCTGGTCCAATGTTGGCCGAACAAAAGAAGTCCACCAGTTTCTTCTGCAGCTCATCCAGCAGACCCTTTTGGGGCTCTAGCACACATAACTTGTGCCAAGGCAGGAGTGTAAAGGCAGCCAGGTTATTAGCAACCAGGACTCTTCCCCGAAAGGACATTAGTGGCAACAACCCCTGCCATTTAGACAGCATGGTGACCACTTTTTCCAACATCCCCTCCCAGTTCTGTCTCCCAAAAACCTCACTGCCTAACCATTGCGCCCTTAACTCTTAACTCTCCTGCAGAAAGGTGGCCAACTCCTGCCTCTTATTCTGCAGCAGGCTGTCAGTCTCGGGATTGTCAATGGTAATCAAACCACCTTCAATATCCCTAATATCCTGCTGCAGAGCCTGAACAGCCACCCTGATGTTGGTGGTGGAGTGGGAGGTGTACTGCTGGAAGAACACATGGATCTGTGCTTTCCCCACTTCCCACCACTGGCTTATTTGTTTGCAGAAAGCACTGTCTTGTAATAATTTTATATTAAAATGCCAAGGACTTTTACCTCACAGATGGGAAGAGGCATAAATCAACAGTGACAAGATGGTGGTCAGTAATGCCAACAGGGTATATAAAACTGTGCAGTCTTGAGCTAAAAGAAATTGCGATCTAACCTCGCTGCATTAACCCTGTTATTAGCCATCCTAACCCAGGCATACTGCCTAACAGTTGGATGCTTAACCCTCCATGTATCTATTAAATCCAACTTAGTGAGCAGCCTAGGCAGACAGATGGAGGATTGGAGGTGAGGTTCCTCACTCGTCCTATAAAGTCCTAACTGTACAGTGTAATTCCACACCCCTCCCATTACAATACATTCCCTTGAGTGAGTTAATGACTCCCTCAACTCATCAAAAACCCCTAGACCCTCAGAACCCTGGTTGGGAGCATAAACATTTACAAACCAGAACACACTATCTCCTATCTCTGCCTTCACAGCAACCACCCTCCCATGGCAGAGGATATGCTGCCCTTCCCACCATAAACCCCAGTCAGCCTCATTTGCCTCATCGCTATGTATTTCCTGAAGAAACATAACATCTAGCCTCTTCTGCTGGAATATTTCTCCTACCAAAGGCCTCTTCTGCTTATCCCTCCCACCATTTATGTTTAATGATCCAACCCTCAACCCCTGCATAAAGAGAAATGGAAAGCAAAATAACCAGGAAAATAATCAGTAAGAAAAAACAAAGCAGAGAGAATACCCTGTGTTTGCATGACCATTACGATTTATTAGTCTTTGTGCTTTCTGATAGGCTTTACAGTTTTAGGCTTGTGCCCCTTCCTCAGTGCAGTGACATGTTTTCTTAAGTTTTTTCTTGTCTAATAAATCTAAATGAACCACCTTTTGTCGAGCAGAGACTGACTTGATGAACTTATCATTGTCAGGGAAGACAGGTTTCGGGTGTAGAGATCTGTGAGGTGCATCTAGCTCCAGTTGCCTTTCAAAGACCTAACCACCCATCACGTCCATGAGGAGCTCAGACACAAATTTGACTGACATTGGTCCATTTTTTTCAGGCACTCCAACAATACGAATGTTTTGACGGCGAGAGCGATTCTCTAAGTCAACTTCTCCTTAAGGTAAGTATTTTCTGTCGCCATTTCAGTGAGCGCAGACTCCAATGTTGTGATTCTTTCACTGAGACAGGTCTCAACAGTAGCAAGAGTTTGACCATAGTTGTCTGTAGTAAGACGGATGGCTTCTTTCGTACCTTGAATTGGAGATAGAGATGATGTCAGTTTGACTGATAAGCTGAACCTGAGCTTGTTGAGTTCAGTGATCAGAACGGTAGCCGAGACAGGTTCAACAGCAGCAGCATCCAGCATCGTGCTGGCAGCATCCATGGTATCTGAGCTTTCCTCTGCAGGTTTTGGAGCGTTGATTGCTGATTGCCTCTTTAACTTTTGTTCTGGGCATGACGTTAATTCAGTCACAAGTCGTTTGTAGATAAGGCTTAAGTAAAGATATTCAAAATTCAGTCAAGCAAAAGTAAAAAAAAAGACAGTGTTTAAAACAGATATTAAGGGAATTTGATTTGGAGCAACGTCTGTGGTCTTACATCACCCCTGGAAGTCGTCCATCAGGATAAAAACGCTTTTAAACAGATTTTTCAAGTGTTGTGGATCTCTCTATTTTTTCAAATGATAACAAGTAGAGTGAATAGAGAAATCATTCAATGTCAATTCAGTGTGACGTGAGGTACTACCATAATGCTATCTTAAGCTGATGTTGTCTCAAGTACAGCAGTAGTAACGATATTAAGTGCCATGGCACTGTTTCCATTTGTTTTGGGTCTGATTCTTTGCTGAATTTTGCAAATTCTCGCTGATTAATTGATTAATCACTCGAGTAATTTAGAACTATTGTCTCATGTGACACTCACCCAGGCTGTTGTCGCTGCTGGTTGGCAAGGAGGTGCGCTGTTGGAGCTTCCTGCTGTCTGTGTCACAGGCCTGCTGATACAGCTTGTCTTCCTCCTTCCTGATCTCTTGGAGGAGCTGCATGCGGCAGCTGCTGAACTCCTCAAAGGAAATCCGGCCCTGTTCATCAGCACCAAGTTGGTTCATAATCTCCGCTACAGACTCTTCCAAGTTGAGCTGGCGACACACCATTAGCAGGTCATTCCTGGAAGTGGAGAAAGTAAGAGGTGTTTGGAGAATGGTTTTGAGAGTCTAGTCTTGGTTTACTGAAGAAAAATCAAAGGCTCGCTTCTCCTGCTTGACTCATTGAGTTTGGTGCCACACACATTCCCTTCTACATTAAGGATTCAAATAGGCTGAAACTGACCAATATCTACCGACTCTTTCCTCATTAGGCCCTGGGGCCGGTGAAGCCCCTGCGCGCCTACTATATTCTGCACCTCTTTCCACTTGAGGGGGCTAACATTCATCTGATGGCTGTATGTCTGTATGCACCTTTTCTAGTAAGTATTCTAGCTCTACTTTAAGATTTTCTGCTGTCCTCAAAGCTGCCAAACGATTCTTCATGTTCTACGAAGGACATTGAAGCCCTCGTTCTTGCTATATATCACGTTCCTCCACTGCTTCCTAAGCTGCCTCCTTTCTTGATGAGTCACCTGTCACCTGGACTTATTTTCTCACAAACTCCAAACCTTTCATGAAAGAACTTTATTCGTCACATACATTTACATGCAGTGATATTTGTCTTCTGCACATCCCTGACTAGATACACACAACATATCACACCACACACATGCACATGCAGGTCAGGGGGCAGAGCGCAGCCTTTGAACGGCGCACCTGGAGCAGTTTGGGGTCAAGGGCACTTCGGCAGTGTTGGTGGGCACCGTAGCTTTTTTTCAATCACCAGCTCACAGCTGGAATACACCCCATAATTGTAAATAATATCCCCCATTTTCTCAGAATCAGAATCAGGTTTATTGCCAAGTATGTTTTCGCATACAAGGAATTTGACTTGGTGTTTGGTGTTATGTTTGGTGTGTTGGTATGTTTGGTGTTATGTTTTTGGACAACACATCTAATGTACAGAAGACTGAGATGGAAGGACAACACAAATGTTGAGATGTAACTTCTGACCATCTACAAGCTATTTTTGTCTGAATAATATAAATATGATCGCACAGGAGGCTGAATTAGCTACTAACGTTATAATGCCAAATATTTGCTAAACTGTTAATGCCTACTGCTTTTGGTTACTTTTTAACAGCAAGAAATACATTAAATGCCAACAAATTCATCATACATGCTCACACATGCAGATGTTTGACGGCCCGCGTGTTTTAAACTCAAAACAATATTGGAGAGGACCCAAAAGTTTAGATATTTGCTCCAAATCCGCTGCCATTGTCAAATCAACCAGAATAACAAATAGTACTTCCTGTTAAGAATTTCAAATTGAAACCCTTAATGGCGAACGAGAGGTTTCTGAGTGATACAAAGTACCAAAGTGCAAATAAGGAGCATATCTAAGAAAGAACGTGTACATTAAAATTCAATCATTGTTTTCTTTTTCAAAATGTCCTAGATTTTATGCAGGTTTGGTTTTTATGTACACCAATAATTCCGTAATCTTGATTTCCGAAATTGACACATTTTATTTTGAAGACAAAATAACCCAACTTCCGGTCGTATTCTGGAAATTTGTAGGTGGTCTGGCGCAGCGAGTTGTAGGGCTACTTTACTCACCCCATCACAGAGAAAACAACTGTATCGCTACATGTACAAGTAAAGTGCCTGCATACCGTGGCAATATTCTTACCGGTTGATAAATCCATCTCCATCTCCGTCGCAAGTCTGAAATAACCACTTTATCCTTTCTTCCTCCCCGGTACTGGAGGTATCGCTGCTGCCACTGCTCACACTCCGCGGTGCCGCCGCCATGATCCTCCTATAGTCCACTACGTTAAAATGTAGTTCTCTATGTTAATCTGTAGTCCACAATGGACTACTCTTCTTTGAATTGGAATTTTGATTCCTTAAAATCACATACAATAGCAATAAACAGTAGCAGTAAACCCACAGCAGTAAACCATTATAATAATCCTTTTTCAAATCTCAATGATTTAAAGATCTTTTTTCAATATTTTCTATTTTGTTGTGTTTATTTGTGTTTGTATTTGCGTTTATGATTTAATATTTCGTATTGTACTGAATTGTTTGAATATTATTTAGTGTAAACTCTCAAATTATAAAGTGGAATTTTTATCATTCTCCTTTCAGCCAACATTTGCACAAAAATTACAAATCTTTATTTGGTATATTAAAACTAGTAAAACCAAAGATAAGGTTTTCAAATTTAAAAAAAAAAAAAAAACAGCAAACAGATGACTAGTGATAGAACCAAATATTTCAATAATCTGACTGAATGGGTCACATGTATTACAGAATGTACACCCTGCATGGTTAATATTTGTTTGGAAGGGTACCATATATGAATAATCTTACTTTATGACTATTGGTAATGAGACAAGAATGGTAGAGTTGAGCTGCATGAAGTTGCCAGAGATAGGTAGACTAAGACAGGAAATTATGTAATTTCCCCGTCAGAATAAGACGATGAAATCAATCTCTTTAAAAATAATAATTAAGTGTTGGGCGCACAGAACAACAATAATCGTATCTCAATACTGCGTAATCAATATGTCGAATTAAACTCTACCTGTAACGTGGCACTTTTTATTACTAAAAAAAATATATATATATTCGTCAATAAGAGTTTTATTTTGAAAGATCTGACAAAACGTCTACATTTAAATCTGGCGAGTTTGACACTGGTAAGGTTAGCTAGGAGGTTTGGCATTTTAGCAACCACTGCAGGAGCTCCCTGATCTTAGAGGTATAGTGACTGTATTACTCTGCGGCAAGATTGGATCCGACACAATTTTATTATTAATTTGTGTTTCTAACTTACTCTTTGAGCTAACTTACTATTACGACCCAATTGTTGTCGAGAGGCTTCTTGACAAACCAAAACTAAGCTAACGTTAGTTGCTAATTTACGCGAATGAATTTCAGTAACTGAATGAAATGAATGTAACTGTTTACAGCTATCTTCGCTAACGTTAGCTAACTTAGTTGTCTCAAGGGGTTGCCTGCGGTTAACTGACTTTGTGTCAAAACCATGGTTTTGCCAGCCGCTCTTTATATTTAGTTGCTCGTCTACTAGTGTAATTACAGTATTGACGCAGCGTAAGTCAAAAATCCTTACATACGCAGCGTTGGATCAAAGATGGTGGAGCTATACAGTCTCAATCAGAAACAGACACAAGCTCAAACTGTTTATGGCTGTAATTTACCGCATATGATAAGAACTGCAAAAATTAGTGAGACTGAAAACTTTTTTTTAAGAGGTTGTTAAAAAAAACGTGAGGCATGTTGCCATCCCTGAATCTGTAGCCATTTAACATGAAAACCCTTTGAGGACCCCCATGAGGACCCATTTTCACCAAATCTCAAACTATAACGTTAAGCCCCTTAAACCTTTAACGTTAGTGATTGCACTGCAGCACTTTGGAGATAAAGTCCTTGCATGGCTCTAAAAATTCTCCATTTTTACCTTTTTAATAACTTATTTTCAGTAGGTAGCTGACAAATCAATGGATTCCTCTTCTATAATTCTATACTCACGTGACATAGAAAGACATTTTACTGTGCCATTTATAAAATCATTATTATAATAATAATAATATAATTTTGGAGAATTTCGCCAATAAATTACGTGCTTGGCTCTTTATTATCTTTAATAAAACTTAATTTCAGTAGTTAGTTGACAAATCAAGTGGATTCCTTGTCACTACATTCAGAATAATTTCTATACCCATATGACACATGAAGATGAAGTTAAAATGAATTGAAAAATCCAGTCATTTTCATTTTCACTTTCTATGATTTGTTATTTATCATGGCAACAAAAAAAATGCAATGCATTGTTTCAGGTGAGCCCTAGAAGGGTGAAAGTAACTTTATTAACTAATAAATTGAGCTTATGAAAGAATATGAATTAAACAACAGTGTGATGAACTTGCGTGAGTTTTTAAAATAGTGATCAATTGTCTTGATAAAGTGACTTTATACATTTTTAATAAATAATTATATCTAACTTCTCTACCTTCATTATTCACCATTACCATTATTCATAAGGGCCATATCAGCTGGGGCATAGGCCTAAACTGTAGACATCATAGCCTGAGTTCTGGTAACATTGACTTCTCTATGCACTCTAAACCTTTTATCACATCCTGCCTTAACCCCTGAATCTGCTTTTTGTCTGTAATACAATGCAAACCATTGTATTGCATTGCATGTTGCAACGTGCATTAACTATCAGCCTTAAAAAGTAATGGCTTCCACTTCATAGACAAGTCCAGAATATGTTTTTATTAGTGTTGCCACTGCTCTCCAATTGGCTGCTCGTGTTCAGGGTGCATTCAGGAGAGCGGGCATAACACCAGGCTTACAGCAATTCATCCGATTTTGAAATTTAAACAATTTCCTAAAGGTAATTTTTGGAAAAACAAACCAGTATGGCTTTTTAGCCAGCACTGGGTGAACACAACAACTCGTGCTGTCACCGTGGTAATTTAAACCATTCTTGTCTTGCAGTGCATCATGTCACGTCTCAGTGCAGCCTTGCCTAAACCAGCTAAAGGCCATAACAGACCATCTGGGGTTTCCATATCCAAAGGGCTCAAAGACATCCGCATAGATGAAGAAGTCAAGATATCTGTGAACCTCTCATTGGAGAAGTTTCAGTACAGTGATCAGAAAGGTACTTGAGAGTGAACAGCAATTTTATGATGCCCAAATGTCCTAAATTGTCTTAATATTTAACCTTTCCTCACTCTGATTGAACAGAAATGGAGTTTCCCTCCTCCTTGTCCAGCACTGAGAGGGCCTTCATTCATCGCATGGCACAGTCTTTGGGTTACATCTCTAAAAGTAGAGGGTAAGTTCTTCTATCAGATCAAGTTTAGCTAGTGTAGTGGACAAACATTTCACTGGTTAAGATTTGCTCAGAACCATTCAGGACTTTAGTCATCTAAATTTATCTAAATTTCTTTGGATCAGTCAGGTGCTCTCAATTGTCACCTTGCTTAATACTGAACAAACACTAATTTCCACTTGTTTCAGGAAAGGATCAAGCCGATTCCTTACCATCAGGAAGAAGGACAGTTTGGACAAATCCAAACCCGTCATGCCACTCACACTCTCCCACAATTCAATGTATGTCATGCACAGCCTGCTTCAGAAGTTTCCCATCACCAATAAGGAACGTGCAGACCTGCAGCCTTACACTGAGAGTGGCATGTCAGTGACCACTGAGTCTGGTATGTGTGTGTAAATGGACAGAAAATTATAGGAAGCCTGCATTATACAACATCCAGCATTTGATTTCAGATAGGCACGTTTCGGATAGGATAGTTACAGAATTAGGAGTGATCGTTCGGTTTAACATGTACATAAAGTTGAGTACCGTCGGCATAGCAAAGGACCTGAAAGGTTAGACCAGGTAGTTTGTTCTCCAAGTGTCAGAAATACTGTAAGAATCATATTATACACAAGGAAACCACTCTCCCATAACTAACTCCTCTCCTCTACTGTAGTAACTCCTTGTTAGTATAGTGGTGAGTATCCCCGCCTGTCACGCAGACCAGGGTTCAATTCTCCGACGGGGAGGTTGTATATTTTATACAGAATTTCCCCCCCGGGGATTAATAAAGTATCTATCTGCACAGGAGCTCTAGGAAAACTATTCATCAAATAATTGGACATGGATGTTTATCGTAATTTTTTTCCAACATTTGAGGGACTACAAACTCATACTGGTTACCTTGATTTGTTTTGTTTTCAGACTGCTAGGATAAACAAAATGTAAGGAGTCACCATTGTGAGTTTGCCTGTTTTGTTAGCAGTCCTGTTACAAAAGAGGGGATCATTTTTGCTGTAAGATAGGTAGCAGAAAATGCTCTAGACACTTAGAATCAAGACATTTCACGCTTTCAGGTGGTGTATTGCATGGTCAGTTTGATTTAAAAATTTCACTGTACAAACACTCTACAAAATGTGATGAAGGTGAAAAAAAGCAGCTGGTGTCCCAGGTCTGACCCAATGCTTCTTAAGTGGTTAAGAGGGAGGAAAGTATGAGGTTTCACATAGACCCATCATGTTCAATAATCAGTTCATTTATCAACTGCGATTTGGTTGATAATGATTATTTTCAGGGGTGATATGCACCAAAAATATCTGATGGGGCACAGAGAGAGAGAGAGAGAAATCCGAGTTTTTTTTTGTTGTTTACTGGGTCTGGACGTTGATGCGTGCGTACAGAGTGAAAAACAAAATATGACACAAATTTTGGAACATATTAACATTTTAATATGTTTAATATGTTTAAAGCTGAAATTGTCTCTCAGAACTAACAGTAGTGGGAGTCTGTATCAGAATTCTCTGTGTGCATTGGGTAGCGTAGGGGGCATGTGCCCCCTCAGATTGTTGGAGAGAGTGTGGGTGTGGCATATGACAAAATTGCTTATAACTCAAGGTGGGTGCGCAAAATCCCTGTGAAACTTAGTGTAGGTGGTGTGCACGCTTCCCAAAAAAAGGAAACCCCGACTTGCCAATAGGGGGCACTCAAATAAAAAAATTTAAAAATATTAAAGTCCAGAACTGAAAGGCCAAGACCAATTGACATGCATCTTGCAACACTTACCAAGCTGTCTTTGCTCTATAAATTTGCATCAGGGGTCACCATGGTACGCCATACTGTTTTTCGGTGATGTACATTTTCTGAAAATATAGGCTTTCATAATAATAAGATTTTTCAGCTTTTGACCTATCCACACCAAATTTGGTACAGGAACATCAATACACCAATGCAATATAATTAGACCCGAGCCGACGAAAAACCTGGCCTCCAATAACCCTTGAAAAAGAGTGTCCTAACACAAAATTGGCCATAACTTGGCCATAACTTGACCATGACCGTTAGTACCATCAACACCAAACTTGGTATACAGCATTAGGGGACCTACTGGATGAATACGGTCTTGAAGCAGTGAGGTTTTTTCTTAATCAAAAGCCGAGTGAGCCCAAGTGTGAATGCAGTGGAAGATTCTCCGTAGAGATTCTCGTAGAGTATTCTCTACGACCGGGTGGGTGTGTTGATGATGTATTTATCATGCGACTGGCGCAAAACCGGGATAATAAAAACATCCAAGGCTGAGGAAGAAGGCAACTAGATCAGACAAAGAAGACAATGACACTGCAGATACATCTAACTACATTTAGTATTGACATCAACGCAAAAACGGCCACTGAGAGTGAGTTGGTCACTTTGTCCGCTATCTTCATGCTGTAAACAAACACTGCGCACATTTCCGCAGCCAGCTTTTTGCGTCATGTCCTGTCTCCCCCACGCTCTACCCAGGCCCTACCCCTTGCCTAAACTAACCGGAGTATTTTCTGTTGTGAACACATCCGAAACAGACATTCTCCGGTGGTGTGCTATATGTATGGAAGGGCAACTCCGGTTAAAGAACGGACCTGATTCTCTGGAAAATATCCGAAGTGTATGTCTGAAAGAGGCTATAATGTAGGAATATATGTTCTTGTGTCCAACACGTTATGTGATCAAACGTATATTTATTTATTTGTGTGTG
Organism: Gephyroberyx darwinii; assembly: GCA_900660455.1. NCBI lineage: Eukaryota > Metazoa > Chordata > Actinopteri > Trachichthyiformes > Trachichthyidae > Gephyroberyx > Gephyroberyx darwinii. The sequence continues at coordinate 12,139 of CABFOQ010053692.1, forward strand.
TGTGTGTGTATCACACACTGCAGACCACTACTCCTTGACTTTGACTTTCACAGAGCCGCTTGTGTGTGTGTGTGGTGTGCGTGCCCATCATCAGTTTCTGTGGATGCGTTCACTCTGGTCCAATCACACAAAGCGTAAAGTCATTGCTATGACAACGAGCTGTCACTGTCAGTCAGTGTTGGTACTTGGTAATTTTGACGCTAGATTTGCCTACTTTTCAGACCCCCTTGGCGACTATTATTAAAAGATGACTAGCGACAAATCTAGCTACTTTTTGAAACATAGTAGAGTGGCTAGTTTGACCAAGCAGTTTGATTGTGTCTAATAGTTTCTAATACCTTTTGATAATTCCCCTCAAAAAGAAAGAAAACTTACATCACAATTATGTAAATTGATGGATGATGCCTTTTGGACACTTCCAGCAACTTTTTGAGCAGCCAGTGGCTACTTTATTTGAAACAGAGTTGGCAACACTGCTGTCAGTCAGTCAGGGACCTGCGAATGTTATCGCTAATACTAACTAGCAGCATGTTGTTCTCAAAGTTTGCAAAGAAAAGGAAAGTTGATCAAGAGAACAGAGAATTCAATTACTACATGATTATTTTGCTAACTGAACAGTCTTAATTCCCACAATTAAATTCAAATTGGAGACCGATCCAGGTGAAACTCCTTTTTAGATACTAATGTCTGTTTTGGTATTGACTGCAGTAGACTTACAACTATCATGTACAAGAAACCTGTGGATAAGAATGGCCTTCTACATTGTTCCAGTGCACACACTGCTGCTACAGGCTTGCCATTCTCTCAGTTCCGAGTAAAGCGCATTTGCACAAATGATGTTGATTTTGAGAAACAAGTTATAAATATGTACCAACAGTTTTCTGACAAGGGATATCCCAAGAGCTGGTTAAATGCAGCACTTAAAAAACGCGATTATGACCTGCCACCACAATCACTCCCCATTCGAGAAAGAAACAGATTTTTAAGAGTAAAGTTACAGAGAAAGAGTACACAATAAGGAGGTGGTCACTTGTAATTCAACTCAATTAGCTACTTATTGTAATGCACTTGTGACCTGTAGTATGTTGGGAAAACAGTAAGGCCAGTAAGAATGCGCATCATTGAGCACCAGCGCTCTGTTAGATAAAAGATAAGAGGTAATTGATTGCAAGGCATTTTACTGAAGTAGGGCACACCATTTCGTCATTTTCAGTGATAAAGCAGATCAGGGAGCTTAGAAGAAGGGGGATGTGGACAATTTATTACTTAAAGAGGAATGCAAATGGCTTTAAAACATTGCATTCCCTAGGACTTCCTCGCCAATGTTTCCTGAAAAACTGACATGACATTTCTCTCTTTAATGACACCACATAGTGTTGTGAGGACTGGATTTCTTGTAATTGTAACTTGTATTGTTCCCTTATTGTATTCACCTGTGTTAGGGCTGGGCGATATATCGAGTTCTCCAATATGATAGATATAATTTTAATGAACGATATGAAAATTAATATCGAGATATTCTGCTTTTTACAGTGTTTAAATGTTATTTTTATTTTTCATTCCCTATCGTTCCCTGTGCACTGCCACCACCTACCAGCATTCTCTGGGGCAGGC
>CABFOQ010053693.1:0-18119 GCA_900660455.1 Gephyroberyx darwinii
CCACTCTCCGCGACTTGTCATGTAGCTTAGCGTAAGTTCAATCATGAAGGCTACTTCCTTCTTTTATAATTCTGTCAATTGGAGCCAAATACGCCCCCAGCTCCACATTGTCCAACCACACTAGCCCACGCTCCTTTCTCCTCCCCTTCCTCCCTCTCCAGAAACCAATCACTAACCATTTCCTTCTATTTGTATCCCCTCAGCTGCTTCCGTGTTTCTGTCATTTCAGCTGCCTAAACCGCACCAGTCCGACACACCACCTCCTCCCCCACCACCACCAGCATCACGGCTCCATCAGATATCCAGAAGGGTCAGATCATCATTTTGGGGGGTTCTCCTGTCGCCTGCCTGCCCCAGGGAGCTTCACCCTAGTACTGGATACCTCTTGGAGTCTACGCCAAACCTATGCTCACGCACATTCTCTCATGTTGTTAATAAATTATTTTTTATCGTAATCCTAGCCTCTCATGATTGAAATCTGGTTCACCACTGCCATACTCAATTCTACTCCACACACACAAACACATGGGCCCAAATAATGGTATGGCCAGCTAGGCACCTTTGGAGAACAGCGGCACCCAGGTAATGAGCTTGAGCTCACCAGAGAGGAGGAGGGAGGGCTGAGAGGAGGGAAGAGGGAGAGAGAGAGAATGAAAGACCACGCACCAGTGGTGATATAGACGGAAGTTATGACTTCTTGCAAAAAGACCAAACACATGACAGTGAGATTCCAGTTTTTCTCAATTGTGGAATTTGAGACACGCTGACAACATTTTTCAGGCTGCAAATCTAAATCACACCTGTCGCCAGACAAAGACAAGATGGGATGAAACCTAATTTTCTTTTTACAGCATATATTACATTCCAGCAGTCCTATTTTCTATATGTATGTAGAACACTTTACGGACCAAACTGTGCTTGCTGAAATGCATATAGTATTTTGTTAATGTATTTGTGTGTTTGTTTTATATTTGAGCAGGCTAATAACACGGTCATCTTTTACAACAGGCTACAGTACATACATTAGTAGTAAGTGTAACAGAAAATGAAGAAGCCTGCTGATCAATAAAGGTATTCATAGTGTTTTTCATTGAGCACATCAGTGTGCAATTGGTTCTTAGAAAGACATTTTCATTTGATGCCACGTGTGTATCATTTGGATGCAAAATTCAATTTTGAGAAGACACAAGATGGTTTCCTTTTTTAAGAGATTTAGGGAGTTTGCATAACACGTATGTTTTTTGTTTTGTTTAGAGAAATGAGATTAGATGAGATGAGAACTCCACTTGAGAACCAAAGACAGATGATAAAGATGAAAATAAAGTGATGGTAAAAGAAGAAGAAAAAAAAGAGTGCTAATGAGACAGAAGGGGAGAAGCTCTTGTCTGCTGCAGTTAATTATCAAGATATGAATTACCATCATTGAATATCCTTAAATATTCTCTGATTGTATCTGATAGTATCTTCATGGTGTGACTCATTAATTAACAGTATTCTTGGTGACCTTCCTGTGTCCTTCCTGCTTGTCTGAAGATGAGAGAAATGTCAAGCTCTCCATGTCTGCTAACTCATACTTACTTCTTAACAGTTGGCTGCCTTATTATAGGGTATTTGTTTGCATGGCCTTAGATACTTGTATCTATACATCCAAATTGAATGCAGGGAGGATGTATATGTTTTTGGGTCTTGGTCCTGCAGGTAACCGTTTTGACACTAGTTTCTGAGATGCCTCATCAATCATGTCTCCTCTCATGTAATTCCCTCTGTACAGACAGATACCACATATACTGTAATCTGGCTCAGACAGAGAGAAATACAAAAGGTGGGGGAGAGAGGAGAGTGAGAATGAGGACTTAGAGGAGAGATGTAGAAAGAGAGGAAGAGGGGTTGATCTGGATGAAGCCAGATGGAGAGACCGAAGGACGTGGTAGGATCACCACCTCTTTTGACACCTCACCCATAATATAGTGTCTTTTTGATTTCCCAGCACAGGGAACGTCTCTTCTCCTCTCTTCTCCATGTCACAACACATTTCATGCTCGCTCATTCACTTCCTCTGCATTCTGCCTTGAATTCATTGCCTGTTTAGCCTCTCAATCAAACTTTCTCCCTGGACAGTTTAAGGTGTCAAGTTGTTTTGAGAAATCTTGCAGTTGATCCATGCTTTTTCCATCTGATTTTTCTCCTTATTTCCATATAGTAAAATGTGTCGTGCAATGCCCCTGTGGTGGTTGATCTGAAGGGCAGACCACTGCAGTAGTTTCCTGACTTTATCTGTTTCCATAATCCCAGATAATCCCTCTTTTGCACATAAACCATGGCCTTGGATCCAATTTCCACCCTCTCTGGAGGTTTCCACCATCTCTGGAGGTGTGGACCTCAAAGGGCTTATCCCCCCTTTTAACTGCAAGGGTGGGAGATGGAGGTGGATGGAGAAAGAAAGAAAGAAAGAAAGAAAGAAAGAAAGAGAGAGAGAGAGAGAGAGAGAGAGAGAGAGAGAGAGAGAGTGAGTGAGAGCAAGACAGGCAAAGCTACTGAGAGAGCAAGATCTGTTACTGAGAGTCTGTCAGAGGCCTATCCAGAGGAGGGGTGTGGATCCTTTTCTGATCCAAAGATCTCAAATCATCTCAAATCAATTTTATAAACACCACACAACCTAAGAGCACCAAGCCAAGAACAGCTATGTCAATATAGAGAGATCAGTTCCTTGTCTCTTCATAGCACCAAGCAAAAGGTCCAAAATGTCAGAAAATGGTAGAGTGCCTTATTTTGCACCTAACCAATCTAAAAGTTATTCCACCCTGGGTCAGTAACAATGCAGCAATGTTGTAGGCGGATAGGATTTGCAGCAGCCACAGCACGGTGGTGCAGTGAGCATGGACACTGTCCTTCATCCCAAGGACATCTGTTGGCGGCTTCCACCCTGCTGAAATGTTCTGGAGCACAGCAAAACATTACAAAACATTACAAAAATGTTAACAAAAACGTACATATACTGCTGTTTTTCCTTAAAGATTGTTTAAGGAAGATTGAAGATTGTTATCAACCTCTATTGGCTACCGAGGAATTGCAACAACATCATGTGTTAAACAATATTTGTTAATAATTATAATTCCAACGGGTGAGCTTTTGTTCCAACAGGGTGGGCTAGAAATTGAGTAATCATTGAGTCATTGGTACTGATCAGTATATTATGGTTATTTTGTGCTATGGGACAGTAAAAATACATTTCTTGTATTGTAACTTCTTGATCTTCTTTTCCTACATACATATTGGACATATTTCCATATACATATTGAACTGGGCTCAGTGTGTTTTTGTACATGACTGACTGCCATTCTAACAGCTGTCAATGTGTGAAGACGGCATCAGTGGACATCATTGGCTCCTATTCATTTGCCGTCACTTTGATAATGTCATTTGTCAGTCACACGGACACTGGAAAAGACTATTGAACACCAGGGAATCCTGCTTCATACAGTTTATCATCTCTTATCTTTGCTGACATGTCCAAGTAGTGGCAGATGTTATAGAAATCATGATCAAACCCCACAGGATATAAACTGCACATGTTCTGTGCATAAAAGTTGATTTATTATGCATAGTCGATACCATGTGTAGTAAATTTCCTAAAAGCATTAATTGCAGTGCTCAGATTGAGGGCATCATCATCGTGCCATCAATGTGAAACATTTATCCTCATGAGCTCAAATTATTGGGAATAGTGGTTAATTGTGTGGTGATGTAACTTGCATTTATAAACTGAATGCTTGGCAAGAGGAATGCTTGTGACATGAATTAGTTGATTGGTTATTAATCAACTCCCACAAATTGATGGGGAACACTGAATGGCCATCTTGAGAATTCCATTGATGCTAAGGGATTATAAATCCCTGTAGATATTACAGTACATTGCTATCTCATATATATTTTTTGCACAGTCTCTATTTGCAAAATACTCTTAATGGGGTATTGAAATTCTAAAACCCTATGGTATGGATATCATAGCCTAATGTTAGCCCATTCTATTACTCAGCAAGTCTTTGCCACGCTTGTAGAAGTAAACATCTTAACGCCTTCTATAAGCAGGTTGTTCGTGCAAGAGACGTCCTCTCTATGATTGTTGGATTTGGCTTATGCTTGCAATATACACAGTGTGCTTCTGAATACTGTTTGTAATGCCTTGATCTAAAGTGATACTGATCATATATATCCAGTATTCATTGCCCCAACTCAGAGTTTATAAAAAAAATTGTAAGTATGCTTTCTAGATTCTATGTTTTTGTTTCTGCTGATGACTAATAGTTAGATGGTGGCTCAGCTCATTTGCAAAATTCTTGTTCTTTTCACATTTGTGCACATAAGAGAGCTCTGTATTATCAATATTATTATCCTCTAGCACTAACTTTTACGCTATAACCATGCCACCCCCATGCCACCCCCAGCTGGACCCAAATAGGGCTTGTATCAATGTTATGGAACCTAAGGGAAAAATGATTTCACACTCTCTGTGATGACATTAAGCTACCCAGTTCAGTGTTAGTTCAGAAGTGTGCTAGAGAATAAGGAGGAGTGGTAAGAATAGAGGAGGAGGAGTGTGTTACATACTGTGTCAGGTGAGTAGGCTGATAAGCGCACAAGAGAGACAGGTAGTAATTAAAAGTGTGAGCTAGCCTGAGGGGTTTGATCTGGCCAGTAAAATGAAAAATAATAATTTGTTTAACTAGAATAGAGTATAGCACTACATTTCACATTAACTCATATCCTGAGGACATTCACTTCCACCCCTCATTCCTCATTCATCATGGGCTGCTGCTGCTTAATGTATTCAGAAGTGAAGGTATTAAAACTAGTCTTTACCACAGGCAAAGTAAACCAGGGCTGCACCAAAAGGAAAACAGCAGCATAATTGTTTAGTATGTATGACCAATTAGTGTGATGCACTTTTAGCAATCCATAAAAAGGTCCTGGCTTAGAAATGTCAATTGGAAGGGCAAGGGAAAAAAAGACACACATTATCAAATGTAACACATAATTGGATTCCTGTCATGGTGGGGTAGTAAAGGAAGACAAATTAAACATAGTATTTGAAAAGATATCTTACATTTTCTCTTGACTCCATTGATATGCATGGCAATACAATTTTTGCTCTTGCACCTGGGTTTAAAATACAACCATTGGCTGGTGAGACCAGAAATTAACAAATCTCAAACTTACCAGAAGAAATATAGAATTATGTACTTTCAGGTTATATGATGATCATCTGCCAACCTCCCTCTAGCCTGGCAATGACAGTAGTTGCTACCATATAGGCATGCATTAGGGAGTGCTTGTGTGTCATGGACACATGCAAAATTTGCAAAGCAGGTTTATACCAATGGTGGGTTCTTCATCTCCCTCACACTCAAAGGAACAACATGCATATCATTTACGTCTCCGTAATCACTCTATGGCACCAGTAGCTGAGAGTGAAATATGAAAAGCTTGCTTGAATTGCTCCACAACCTCTTGCAGCTACCGGGACTAATTTACACATGGAACCTTTTCATGGGCAGAAAACCAGTGATTCAATTTAATCACAGCACACTCTCCACCATAATCCAGCATGTTATGGTATATATATATGTGTGTGTGTGTGTGTGTGTGTGTATTTGCATCTCTGTTTATGCTCATATACTACCACATACATTTATATCTATCTTACCTGGACAGGAGGGGAAACACCTATGTGAGAATGCTGTTCATTGACTACAGCTCAGCATTCAACACCATAATCCCCATCCAAGCTCGTCACCAAGCTCAGGTCACTGGGACTGAACACCACCCTCTGCAACTGGATCCTGGACTTCCTGATGGGCCGCCCCCAGGCGGGGAGCGATAAAACCTCAAACACGCTGACCGTAAACACGGGAGCGCCCCAGGGATGCGTGCTCAGCCCACTCCTGTACTCCCAAGGACCTCAGTCACCCAGCTCACAGACTGTTCACTGTTACTGTCTGGTAAACGGTACCGCAGCTATCGGCTCTTGGACAGCTTCTACCCCCAAGCCATAAGACTGCTAAACAGCTGACCGATGGCATCCTGGTCGATCCACTCCATCCCTAACCTGCACTGAAGTGTATGTACCTTGCAGACTCTACCACACACCCCTGCCATTCATCCTGGACTTATACTTATATGCCAGTACTCACTTTATCCTGTACACTTTATATATACACTCTTTTTTATATATATATATTCATTTTTATTGTTATTATTTTATTTATTTATTATTTATATTTTCTTTTGCACCGTATGTAAGGCTTGTAACTAAGCATTTCACTGGATAGATCACACCGTATTCACTACATGCGACATAAACTTGACTTGTCTTAGCCCTTTAATGGAATTATGTCTAATACATTGATTGGAGTGAAAGGCCAGGGCACAGTGAGGATGAGATGACCTTCATAATGCCATAATTCCCATGTCAGCACACTGCCCCACACACAGATGGATTGTGAAACTGTAATCAAGTTTAAGGATTCAACAGCTCTGGGGAATAAGGTCTAATAAGCCCTGTGTGTTTAATATCGGCACTACCAAATAGCTTAGGGGATACAGGGAGTTCAGTGTGTGTGTGTGTGTGTTGCTTGCGTACTTGCGTGTGTTCATGGCGTCACTTAGCCATATAGTAGGGTGTGCCAATGGGGCTAGGTCGGGGTTTGGGGATTGTATGTTACTGGGATGAATGTGACATACAATATACAGGGTGGTGGCAGCATTGGATTGGTAATGCACTGAAACACCTTTTGACAGCTTGTAAATTGGTTCTGCCATTTCTGAAAGAACCTTGCTATCTTCTTCATATTGTGTTTGCAAATGTATGTGGCTGTGTGTGTGTGTGTGTTTGTGTGAGAGAGAGAGAGAGATAGAAACAGAAAGAGAGAGAAGCTATGGGTGCAGGCATTAACATCTGCATTTAAGTTAGCATAAACTCTTAAGAGTATGTGCATTTCAATCTGAGGGGTGAATCTGAGGAACTCAAGCAAAGTAAGAATATAAACCAGTTCAATAAAAATATGAAAACATATTTTTTGGCTAAAATATAAATTGAATGACATAGCTGTTAATAGGCAACTCTATAAGGTAATATTAAAAGGCAACCTGTATGCCAATGATATATGCACTACAACAACATTATGACTTGAATTAATATGAAATGAAGGCGTATATAAAAAATGGGCAGGAGAAAGTACGCGTTTGCGTCTTCCTGGTTCTTCTTCGTCCCAGGCATGGGAGGAATATTTATCTACTATGAATTTGATTGTATGTATTTTTTTTAGTTTTATTAGTAGTATTTAGTGTTTCGTATGTATTGTTCTTACATGGATGAAATAAAGCCAATGAATCAACCAACCAATCAATCAACCAATCACTCAATCATTTTTAGTGACATAAGGGCAAGTTCTGTGGAGTAGCTCTGGCCAGACAAAACACACACAAGGACTCAGGTGTGGTGAAAGCGTGGCTGCTGTCGCTGTCTGGGGCTCTGAACCTCTGCCAGTGCCGAGCCCTGCAGAGCAGCATTGGTCCTGCATCCCGAGGGTGAGGGGATACACCCCCGCTGCTGTAGGCATATGAGGACTAAAGTACAAAAATCATCGGATGACAAATTAGGCAGTTAATTGTGTCATTTCTCATAGAGGAATCAGAGAATCAAGAATAGAAATCATGACTGTTCCATTCACGATTACGTGCATGTGGCTTAATGAGCAAATAAATAAACAACTTTGAGATATTCATTTCATCCGTTTGGCTTTGTTGTTGGCACGCTCTCATTCAACACCCTGCCAGTGTTCGATTTCTACAGATTCTGTGTGCAGTTAAGATAGATTAGGTGAGGAGATATTTGGCTATCTAGGTCTCTCCCCTAGGGGCTAAATATCTCTCCTGTAGCGAGCATGTGTAACTCAAATCTCCAATCAATAACTCAACATGACCAAATCTTTATTGACAACCAAAATAAATCATAAAATCTGTCTGACCTAGCTAGTCTATATGTGTCAAAACAGGGGTCCTCATTTGTCCAAACAAACTGCCAATGCAGGAGAACCCTAGTGTGTCTTTATGCTTCTGCCCTCTGTCACACTTCCACTGCTGCTACCAAAGAGTATAAATTAACCACAATACAATACAATGTGAGGGACACTGTATTCACTTCCCAATATGAGGCAGTTCCCCAGACTTTCAAACCAAACAGCTGATTATATTGATCTTACATCTTAGGGACAAATCTCACATATGGCAACTTAATAAGCCGTCCAATCAACAGAAAAATAAATGTGTTGACCTTTGGATTTCATTATGTCCTCCCAGCATTTACAGGATCTTGATGGACCATGACATTCATACGTCATTGGGACTACAGAGCTGGAACTGGAAAAACAAGGACAGAAGGGAGGGGGAGCGATAGTGTGCTCATTGAGGTTTAAGAGGGTCAATACTGCAATGGCCTGGTAGTGCAGAAATATGGCCATGGACAGTCTCACAGACACAAGTGCACACACGGTCAGGCCAGTGCGACCAGAACATCAGTGCCTTGACACACTCGAGGATTTCAGATTCCAAAGCTGTCGCTGACTGCTACTGAGGAAAGGAAAAGGAGAGAACCAGTCAGACGTGCTCTGCTACAACACTGGACATAACTGTACTGTGTGTGTGTGTGTGTGTGTGTGTGTGTGTTCACTTCTTGTGCTCGTACACCCTGTCCTTACACCCTGGAGTGATGAAGAGCATTCCAATTAAGAGCTCTTTTGATGAACTTCATCAATAGCACACATTGTTGTCTCATTTCCTGTAAGCCTAAAGGGTAATGCCAGATCATTTACACTGAAAGATAAGAGAACACGAACATGGGGGTGGTGGGGGTGCTTGAGGAGGAGGGGGGAGGATTCCTTTTTGCTCTATCAGATGTGAAATAAAATGTGAATCTCTGTGAATGTGAATGTCAGACAAACTGATGCCAATACAGTATTTATCATCATATACAGAAAATATATGGAAATCATCATCCTTGTGTGTTCCTATGAAGTGTATAAGTGACAGTTCCACACAAGCATACACATGCATGCAAACAAACACACACACTGGATCAAAAAAGAGAGAAAACTAAATTTAATTTGAGAATTGTATTGAGCAACTAAAATTCATCTTTATTTCTTTTTGCATTATCTGTGTGCAGGCTCTCACATTTCCCTTGCCTTTTATCATTTTTTCATTAATTTTTCATTTCATAATGTTTTTCCCCCCTTAGTGGAACTCTTTGAAGGCAGCCCCCACGGGCTCCTATTAGTACATTCTATGAGAGAGGAGAGGAAAGGGGAGAAGAGCAGCAAGGTCTTATGAAAATCACCCCTCTGTTGATGAGAGAGAGAGAGAGGAACGGAGAGAGGAGAAGAGGAAAACAGGAAGACAGGGAGAGGAGTTGAAAGAAGGATGGAGAGGGGAGGAGAAAGCGTTAAGAGAAGAGGATATGCTTGCTTTAAGTAAAGTGAGCAACCATTTTTAATGATCAGATGGGAGAGGAAAAAACAGAAAGGGCAAAAAGGCAAGGAAGAGGAGGAGAAAGCAAGGCCTAGGACTCCAGGGGCCAAATGTATAAACCATGCGTACACACGAAAAGTGTACTTACGCCACTTTCCACGCAGGTTTCTGAATGTATAAAAATCCACGGGCGACGAGAATGTGCGTACTGGGTACAGTGTTGAAAAAAACTGAAAACACAAAATGCAGCAAGGAAGAGCACACATCCAGGGACTTAGTTGTGCCTTACAAATTTCATTTTTGAATTCATTGATTCAAAATAAATTAACAATTCAAGATGAGCATGACAAATTAAAATTTATACAAATGAAATACTAAGTTACTAAGTTCCAAGTTTTTTTTCATGGCGTCAACGATCACTGGTTATATCACTGGTTGAAAGTGAAAGTTTTGAAAGCAGCCTCACATGCAGCATATCATATTTGACCAATGGGTGATTATTTCTGGTATTTCGTAATTGTGCATATCAGTTTGCAATACACAGCAAAAACCCTGTGCAAGGCAGTTTGGAGGAGTCGGGCCTGCTTGGGGAGATGACCTGCTTGGACAATCACCCATGACTAGATGTGTGGAGGTTGCATTCAAGGCCTGCTAATCAGAGCATGTACTTCTCAATTTATCCGTATTTTCTCAAATCTCTCCATTCTTTCTCTCTCTCCCCACCCCCTTTTCTCATCTCTTCTCTATCTGACTCTTGTTATTTTTAGCCCTCATTACCTTTTCAATAACTGGGCTCCAGGTCCCAGAGCTAGTCAGGGAGCAAGTTAGCTAATGCTGCAATTCTGAAGGCATACAGCAAACTCTCTGAATCTCACCAAGACCCAAACAACGACAGCGAGTAGCCCCCAGGCTAAATTGCGACTGGGAAGGATAGTCCATCGGGTTTGAGAGTCGGTTTTAGAAAAAATGGGAATAGTGGGAAAAGCTGAAACACTGAATTAGAGTGAAGGTAATCACTGTTGTACAGAGGAGATAATGAAGCATTGATAAGGTTACCCAGTGTGCCGCTGAGAAAAGCAGCCCCCTGTCATTTATCCTAATTACAATAATCCCATTGTAAACATCACGAAAACGGATGCCAAGAGAAAATTAACAAGACAGAAATCGCGTCATCTACAAGTGGGGGGGATTAGTCTGGGTTACACACCTGACATCTTAAATAGCCCATTAGAGCTATCTGCTGCTTGGTTTTACCTATATGGTTCTGACACCAGTTGGATAAAAGCTTGACACCAGGCCAAGTAAAAAAAAATTTCTGAAAGGCTAGTCAGTTAGTTTTCAGATATGAAGCTTAGCGTAAGTTCAATCAGGAAGACTACCTGGCTCATATCTTCTTTATTGCTACTCCAGGTATTCTGACAGCAATCGGCCTTGCTTGTTGTTCAATCAGCCCATTAAGCAAGGACACTCCTTTCCTACCTCTAAAGGAACCAATGACAAACCTCCACATCCCTATATATACGGATACCTGCCCCATTCGTGTCTGTCATTTCAGGTTGTGTCGCCACTGCGCCCCACCACCTCCACAGTGCCAGGCTCCAGTTGGTCATCAGTGGATCCTTTCTGCCCAATCGAAGAGCAGTCTACGGGGGGGTTCCTGCTCATCCAAGATTCACAGGGTTCTCCTTTAACCCATGAACACTGATTTCAACTGGAGCCACCGCCAATGTTCATTTGATTCATTGTCCAGTAATGCTTGTATTCAGACTTACAAATCTAGTCTCTCCTGGCTTGAACTAGTTTCAGATGTCATACTTATCAAAGATCTTGATTGGCCTTCGAGCAACAGGAAATATCTGTTGACCAAAGCAAAATGGAGAAAGTGATGGAATTCAGTTAACATTTTAGCTTTCTGTTTTCCTTGGCATGGCCGAGTTTGTTCGGCCATGCCAAACGAGGCTAATCAGAGAAAATGTGTTTTCTCTGACAGGCAGCATTTGGTCTATTTGTGTTTATGTGTGTGTGGTTGTGTGTGTGCTTCCTTGCATATGTATGTCACTATAAGTTACGTCTCTCTCTGTGTCTCTGTTAAAGGGTTACATAATCAAAACCCAACAGAGAACAAAAAACATGACAGACCATCACAAGACGAAGCCCATTCGCCCCCTGGCTCAGGCCTCTGACAAGGCTACGAGTCACTTAAAATAGCCCCCTATTCTGTTACCCACATTAGAGCCTCAACAGCCTCCCACTGTGGATCAGGGCCAAAGAGAGAGAAATCAGGACCCCTATGTGGGCATTCAGATTAGTTAACAGCAAGATGGCTTCATCTTGTGTGTGTGCTGGATGATAGGAGTGATTGGGATGAAAAGTGAGGGGTTGGGAGGTCAAGAAGGACAGAGAGAGGAGAGAGAGAGGAATTACAAAGCAGAGCAGAGCAGCCCTTGTTCTGCCTGATATCCTGCTCTGCGACACCTTCTCCCTCAGGGTATTGTGACATCCAGAGGACACGTCTAAGAAACTCTTATCAGCCTTCGCACACACACACATACGCAATACGCACATACAGGATGATCCCCAGTGAAGTCTCAGCTAGAGGAGAGAGTGCATTGTGTAAGGGTGTGAGGAGAAAACGGTTCTAGGGGATTTATTTGACATCTTACCCATTCAGTCCTGCTCCATTACTGTTATGCTATTTGGCACAAGCTCAAGTTACCTCTTCAATGCGACAGACAATCAAGGAAGTAAAAAAAACCAAAGGATAATGGCTCTGATGAGCTGATCACTCTATGTAGACATGCATACCTTCACTGTATCATTAAGGGGCCTATCTATTTTTAGACCTCCAGTAAGCCATGCAGTGTTCATGGTTCATTTAAAGACAGCCTATTTCTGTCCAGCACATCATGCCGAAGGTCCTTCAGTGATCATCTTTGTGGGAACCCGTGACACGTGTGGCCATCATGTGCACAGTATGGCATGTATAGCACATGGACCTATAGGAGCTGTAAGTGGCTGAAGCTACAGTGTAGATCAACTTAGCCCAGTTATAGCCAGCCTGGCATGTGGACATGTGTGTTGGTAAGAGGTGAAGACAGGGTGGCGAGGAAAAAGGGCACTATCAGGAGTTGTTTTTGATGGTGGTGGGGTATGAGCATGTGGTTGGGGGGGGGTGATGGGGGTGATAATAGAACAGAAATAGCACTATGTGTTTGTGAGAACTTGTGAACTCTGAGTCATGCGCACACACACACGCATTGTGCAAAAACACAGGTGTGTATGGGAGGGATGCATTAAAATAGGCTCTAGGTGAAAGAATTGTCTAATCAAATCACATAGGTTTTGTGTGAGTGACTAAGGGCTAATATAAAAAAGATGGAAGACACCTTGGCAGGGGCTACTGAGAGACGGATCCCTCAGGATGGTCGGGCGTGCAATAGATGCTGAGTTTGAGTATACAGGAGACATAAGGACTGTTTTTTTGTGGGACATCCAGATCTGATGTGGGGCATCACAGCAAACAGAAGCTCAGTCAGCGTCATCCTGAAAAAGAAGTGGGGGACCACGCAGACGCCAATAGATTCATTCATGTACTCTCACTCACACAGACAGGCATGACTGGCATTGATGGTGCATGGTTTATTCTCCAGCACAGGCTCATGAGATTAGATTATCTTCAACCCTTTTTCCTTTTATTCTTGCCCTATACATTCTTTATTCTCCAGCACAGACTACTTCTGATGATTGGCACTGAAACAAGGAGCAACAGGGGTTGTTTATAAAACATGATTGTGCTGAGATGGCAGGTGGTGTCATTTAAAAGAAACAATGTTTTATATGGAAGCCCATGAAGGACTTAATTCAAATGATAATGTAAACTTAAAGATGAAAATGCAATACCACAATAGCATTTTCATGTTCACATACTCCTATGGGCGTTCTAGGACCATATTAAAATGAAATGGAAAGGCTGTTTGACATTTCATTTTCAAAGACTTAACCTGCTCTACAGTGGACAATAGCCAAATGCAATACGCGAAACAGCACACCCAGTCTATTGCATTTACATTTTCATATTTATATATAAATCTTAAAATACATTTGTGAATCGTGTTGTATTTATTTGTGAACATTGAGAGTTAACTGATCGCATAGACAAACACCGCTACTTCCGGTTGGCACTTAAAGCTGGTCCAGGAACAGCGGAGTAGTCACTGAATGAGGAAGTGACATCCTGCTGTTTTCATTTTAATTTTCCAATTGTTAGAAAATTGCATTTTCATTTTCATTTTGTCCCCAAAAGAGCGTGATGATATGAAAATGTAAATGCAATAGACTGGGGGCGCTGTTTCGCATATTGCATTTGGATATTGTCCATTGTAGAGCAGGTTAAGCCTTTAAAAATGAAATGTCAAACAGCCTTTCCATTTTCATTTTAATATGGTCCTAGAACGCCCATACAGGTATGTGAAAATGAAAATGCAAATTGGATTATTGCATTTTTATTTTCATTTTGACTCAAATAACACATACATATGTGGAAAATGCTATTGTGGAATTGCATTTTCATCTTCAAGTTTACATTATCATTTGAATTAAGTCCTTCATGGGCTTCCATACATAAAGGTATTTTGACTGCAAAATATAAAAATTTTATGTGGTCAAACTGCAGCTGAAACAGTATCTGAACCGCACCGATGCTGTTCAGTTACTTTCATTACCTTCCTAATAACTTCATTTTGATTTAAACCTTGAATAGTAATAGCTTTTCAAATATGAAAAAGGGTTTTCATAGCAAACGTGGTATCAAATGACATTAGAAAAGTAATAATATATAATATAATAATGTATTATATACTTTAATTTTAATTTATCATAATTCATTGAAATGACTACTTTTCTTTCTTTTTTTGAACATTGAATTAGCAATTAAGATCATGACTAAATCGACTATGGTCCTATTTTCACAGGAATTCAAGGCATATAAAGTGAAACATTTTACATTATTTTACCTACACAAATGGAAAGTTAGATTAATGGAGAATAAAACTGAATTGTTGAATTGATTGCTAATTTGATTGATCCACTTTATGTTCTCACCTAAATCAGGTTAGTTTGTCATTGCAAAAGAAATTCTAAATTCTAATTTATAGTTTTAGTCTATTTCAAAGTTTGGGTTTATTAAAGCTTAGTGGGGTGGGACTATTGTAAAGACGTGTGAGATGGAACTTACATAACTCATAATTTATAATTCAATCAAGTATTTATGAGAAAATGGTCACCAGTCAGTTTTGTTCATAACCCAGGTCTCCTGGCTGCACTTTAGGCAGCTGGAGTGAGTTCTTGGAAATCTCAAGCAGAGCAGTCTTACTCAAATGATAAATATCTGTCAAGACGTTTTATGTCATGTGAGAAAGCAAGGCTTTGCCCTGGAGCAAGATACTTTCCAGACTGGCACCGCAAGTGGGAAGCCGCTTACACCACATTCTCTCATTCAAACCCTTTAGGATTCAAGTTGTGGGAAAGAGGATTTAGCGGTTTGAGCTACCACACTTTCAAGCCAAAAAAAACAACAACACTCCAATTGTATGCACAGTTACACATATACTCATTTTGATTTTGTTTCGTTGGCCTGGAGCAAAATATCCTGATGACATTCATGTGTGATGAAATATTAGCTATAGATATTACAGTGTAATGAAATCCACGCAGGAACAGAGTGAAATGAGTGACAAACGAGTGAAGCATTCGCATCACTGTTCCAAGGGTCAGGTTGAACTGACATTGAGCCGCACATATCAAAGAAGTACGACGTTACAGAAAAGGAATGGAATGGGATAGACGGGCATGCTGCGAGAGAAAGGCCACTAAGTTGTTTATTAGATGTCTGCCCTTGAGGCCTCCACACAGATAGAATTTTCCGTAGCATTTAGCAATGAATTGATTGATACAGACTTGAGTCCCATTAATTCTAGTTCACTATCTGCATGCACCGTAGCAAGATTTCATAGGCCTTCATAAGACTGAGCACTTCAAATGTATATATTTTTCATAGTTACATCAGCAACAGTTGTTTCTTTATTGTTGATTCTAATATTAATCTAATATTAATCTGCAGCATGTGTTATTATTGCTATTGCTATCAATGTCCTTTATGATGAGATGAACGGGCTGAGAAGCTCCTTCAGCCACTGTCTCATCCAACCTAAGAGCACAACGAAACGCTTCAAGCACGCTGTACAACCTCTAACATCAACCCCTGAGCCTGCTGCTTTCTTCTTGAAACACACACACACACACACAATTTGTGTTGATCAAATTACAAATTGCACAACTGTAAATTGTACTGTAAACTGTAACTAAGTTATTATTCCTTGCATTACTTGTATATTTTTTGTATATTTCTTTTTCTTTTTGTATATTTTGAGGATCTTTTTTATACAGTTTGTTGCCCTTAAATTTGTTTATTGTATAGTGATGTGTGCCTCTCTCTTGTTCTGTACCGCTGCATAACTGCAATTTCCCCTCGGGGACAATAAAGAGCCATCTAATCTAATCTAATCTAATCGGGCCTGCCCTTACCATGTTGCTGAACATGCTAGATTAGTCCGTGAACCATATACGAAAAAATAACAGCACAATATTTCTACTACTGTCCATGATATGTGCTGCCATTTGTGACAAAGCAGACATGCACACATTCATTCATATATGCAAAGTCTGGAACTGAGGCTGCAGATTGTATTGGAAACAAGTCCCTGATAGCCATCCTCATCCTCACGTTGACTGAGGCATCTGCAAGCGGGAAGATAAAAGACAGAACTGGATGTGGATCCAAATTCTCCACAGAAGGATGAGCGCTTACGCCGGCTCTCGACAGCGGACGGCTTGACATCGATGAGCCTTTCCTCCGACTGAAATTTGAGCCCAGCTCTATAATCCCCTCCATCCAAAAGTTCAGGCCTTCATTTGTGGCTTACAAAAGTGCAGAGCCATGCAAAGTTTGATGATGTCATCCCAGGGCTGTTATGTTGATGCTGTTTTGATAATCTACAGTAACGAGACACCAGTGTCATAGCAATATCACAACAATGCTCAATTTATTTGTGTTGCTCTTTGCCCATGAGACAAATTTGTCCTACCATTTCTCAAATACAACTTCAAATACATTTTTCAAATACAACTTTCAAATGGGATGAGTTCTGACTCAATGAAATCAAGCACTGGCTGTCCCACTGCTCCTCTATTATAGTGGATGTTGGTCCATTTCCCTGTTGTTCCAATGCCATCTTGAATTATACCACAGGCAAACAATTAGGCTTCTACATTGCACCGTTGGAATGCAGCCAGCTACAAACTGAACAGCGGCTACGTTTTATTGCATGACAACTAGAAAATATATCGAACAAAGGTTGACAAACAACAGAAAATTGCTGCAACTCAACAACAATTGTGCGCAGAAAAGGTCTTTCATAAAAACTGGATCAGGAAAACTATGGTCTGTCTGGCCAAAGATGGGTTATGGCAACTTTGGCAAATAATTGGAAAAAACTGGACCAAATTATAAATGGTTGTGGTCCAACTTTAATATTTTGAGTATAAAAAATGTCTGGCTTGTATTTTGGCAGTTTGAATCGCTGGTAGGAAACCAATATCAGCACAGAAAATGATTTTATTTTTGTTGAGAGAAAAGCTCCATTAATGCTTCCAGGTGCAGTGGAGGCAACACGGGTCCAAAAAATGAATTTAAAAGTCTAAGCAGCATACCCTCAATGCACTAAATATTAGGAAGACTTGCTCTTTCCGTGAAATTGACTAACCAGGTGAAAGCTATGATCCATCAGAGATTTCACCTATTAAATCCAATTCAGTGGAGGGGAGATGCAGATGGAGAGAAAACTGATTGAAGAACAATTTTCAAGCTTAAGAGATAATTGAAACACAGCTGACACAGAGGGTGCAGCTCAATATTAGGAAGGTGTTCCTAATATTTCTGAGACTGCAGAGAGCTGAAGGAACACAAGGATGACCTCCATGTCCATTATCCATTATATGTCAATTATTCTACTGTAAAAATTACCTTTTTTTCTTTCAAGTCTAATGGAATTAGTTTGGTTCCAAAATTAGATATTAACATTTAAAAATGTTAACACCTACTCTTAAATCATAAAGTAATTTATAACCAGGATTTAAAATGAGTTCTGGTATTTATGAAGGACAGCAGGTAAAGTCCTTACCTGACAGACTTCAGGTAATGATTTTTCCCTAAATGGGCATGTAGCACTTTGGAACAGAACACTACAATTACAAAATGGCAGCCAATGAGTGCCTTTTGAGGATATAATGTGAAATGCTGGAGAGATATGTAAAATTCCATTATGAGTCCTCCTACCGTCTACTGCACAGACGCTCACTCTTCTGCAGGCCGGGGTGACAGCCATTATAGATGGTGGAACCAATTACTTCCTCCACACCATGCAATATTTATGAAACACTTAGCCAACGGTCTGGAGGTTAATATTTCATTCACAGATAAGACAGAAACTCAAACCCAGAATAGAACTTCAAAGAGAATTGGTTTAAGTACCTCATAC
>CABFOQ010053696.1:4931-17546 GCA_900660455.1 Gephyroberyx darwinii
GGGGGGGGGATAGTGGTTCCTGCTCTGCCTCGTACCTGTGAGAGCCCTGAGTTTCACACAGCAGGCCACATAGTCATCAAAGAAGATCCTTCCACCTTTGCTGTAGCGCTTGATGATCCCATTCAGAGCCTGCGGGCTGACTCTGTAGCCTGGTAGATTAAAAAAAAAAAAAAACCAGTCAGACATTCTTGTTGTCATGTCTGACCCCAATATGCGACAGGGTGACCTAGCTGCGACAGAGGGCGTCCTGTGACAGAGAGGTCACGTGTTAGATCTCCGCGAATGCGTGTACAGCCCTGTGTCCTGTCAAACTGCAGTGTTTGACTGTAAAAACTCCAAACTTTGGTACATATTTACAACTTCAGCCAATGTTAAAGCTGTAACATCAGCATATCCTGTCTAAACCGATGGAGTTTAGCTTCATTAGCAAGTACTACCTCAAATTATTTAGTTCATGCCATTGCCAGCAAGTTATTTATGTCGGTATTTAGGTTAGTCGGCCACTACCACCTTCACTAGCACATTTCCTGCAGAAAAACCTGTGCGGTGTCAGTTAGCGAGACACAGAGTCAAATCCTCAAATTTGAGAGTCAATCACATAATATATTTCACTTAAATGCCAATGTTGTATTTTCAAATATTGAAGAATATCAACAGTCTGTCCTCCACTGCTCCATCAACTGTGATTAAAAGAATGATCACGTTTGAGAGAAATCATCCTCATCAGCGTAGATTAAACCCTAATGGAGTTGTGTTAAGTCTAATTAAGCGCCATTAAACACACTAGATGTCGTTAAATATCCATCATGCGTCAAACTGTTACGGCGCTCACCCATTGAGTTGATTGCCTGCGACATCTCGTGAGGTTCGACGGTTCCGCTCCTGTCCTGGTCAAACATCATGAAGTTCTGCTTCCAGCCGTTCAGGGCACCAAACAGCTCCTTGAACTCATTGAACCCCATCTTGCACGTCATATCCCTCTGGTGACGGTTTGATTAAGGTTTAATAGCCGGTGAGCCAAACATCACGAGGGTAACCGCTCAATTAGTTCAATTGATTCAGTCTGAATCACAGCTATGCATCCACTGGCCTTAGTTACAGTAGACCTTGAAGTTATGTCCGCTACTAATATTGACCAACCCGGAAGAAAAACAAAACACTTAGCACTCTTAACAACACCACACACTGCTTGGCCCCAGTGGTTTAGAAAGGATACATCCAGCATCGCAATCATGATCCTGCATGTGTCAAGGCTGAACGCTGCAAAGACAGAAGACCGTTAAAAAAAAAATCAGTTAAAAGTAAATGCAGCTCACTCTAGAGTTAACAAGAAAATTGTACTATAATGGCAGTAGCTTGTGGCATTTACTAACACTGGCCTACACTTCAAAACTGTAGTAACTTCACTTTTTCACCATTTTCACTTCCCAGTACTACACACTAAAATGGCCATGTCCAAAGGTTATGGTCTAAGTCGTGGTTGTTGTTTATATATACAAATGTTTGACTTTAATATACATTTCATGCCATGTAAAAAAAAAAAAAAAGAGAAGCCCTGCAAGGAAGCACCGACAATGTCTTCCTCATTTTCTTTGGTTTCCAGTGGAAGGGAGAGGAGTGAACTTACGAGTATAGCTGCCTGTGAAACCAGCCTGGGTCAGACACCTCTGAAGCTCCTCTGCATCAATCTCACCATCCTGTACACAGTAGAGTCAGTGGGTGCGGGTTAGTTTAGTTGTCTCTGTATCTCTTAAAGGAACACGCCAAGCTTTGGGGGCGGGGCTAAAGTGACGAGAACTTACACACCAAAATCATCCATGTGTCCTAGATTGCTAAACTTTAGCATACACCATGTTGAGTGATAGTAGGCTCCATGCTAACACTTTAGCATACACCATGTTGAGTGATAGTAGGCTCCATGCTAACACTTTAGCATACACCATGTTGAGTGATAGTAGGATCCATGCTAACACTTTAGCATACACCATGTTGAGTGATAGTTGGCGACTAGCATTATGTCAAAGGTGCAAAAATGAGTAAGTATTGGTAAGTAATTTTAAATGATATGTGGCCACGTCTGGTAGTTTTGTGTAGAAGATTGGTGAAATTACATAAAATGTGATAGAATAATAACTACTACTGGTTTGAACTACCAGGGACTATTTTCCCTGTTTCCAAAGGAAGTGAAAGTGGTCAGGCGAAGGGGGACTGTGTGCAGCTAAAGATCAATGCACCACGGATGAATACCTGGTTGCGCACCTAAAATAGTTGAGTTCATGAGATTTCATCTTTAAAAATGTATGAATCTAGAGGCAACATAATACAAAAAAAAAGACTAACCACCTTTTATTGCTAAAAGATCAGTGTTCTTCCTTTCGCTAACGCTAGTCACCTACTGTCACTCAACATAGTGTATGCTATTGTTATCAGCACTGGCACAAACAATCTACCGGAGAAACATGGATGATTTTGGTGTCTGTGTTCTCATCGCTTAACAGTCTCCCAAAAACTTGGGTGTTCCTTTAAAGGCCTATGAGCCAGCGGCAACATGGCGTATGATGTTCTCAAAGTACACATTCAACTTTCTCTATTCGCTGGTTGTGACCAGCCAATGCAGAAGTCTAGCTTTACACATTTATCCTGCATCCATCCAGCATTAGTAAGGGTGACAATTCTGACAGTGGAGCATTACACAGACAAGACAAATGTCACTTGACCAACTAGTCCAGGGCTGTTCCTTTTAACTTCCAATGGTTGAAAAGAGAGCAAAACTTGTTCTCTTTTTCCCCAAACATTCCCCATTCCCAAAATTGCTCTTGGGAATGGGACAAAAGGGCAGAAATGGCTTCCAATGGCTACATCTGCATTGGCACTCTATTAGTTTGAGAAAAGCCTATAAAGAAATAAATCAATGTTTTCTATGTGTTAGGTTGGCAGGAAAATGTTATCAACAAACAACTCAATAACAGTTTATACACACTAACCTGGCCTGCTATAGATGTAAAGTAGCCCCACATTGGATCATTGGCAGGTAGGGGTGCGGCGCCGTAGGTCGCTTGATAGCCTGCTGCATACTGGGGTGGTGGACCTCCCATGGGGGCTCCCATGGGGCCTCTCATGGGGCCTCCCATGGGCCCTCCTGGCATTCCTTGGGGTGGCACCCCCTGAGGCATGCCTGGCATTGGTCCCCCATACTGGCAGACAAGAGATCAGTGGAAAGACAAGAGACCAGATAGAATAAGACAGAATAGTGTGTTTGTATTAGCTCATGGTATAACGTGCTGCACCGGAGTCAGTACAGTGACCCTAGCAACATTAGCTCTGGAAGTATTTGAGCATTCAGTTCCTCAAATACGTTACGTGATTTTTACAGCTTGAGGCTTACATGAGGCTGTCTGAGGCTTACATGAGGTTGTATGAGGCTTACATGAGGTTGTATGAGGCTTACATGAGGTTGTATGAGGCTTACAAGGGGTTATGTAACGTTAAGACTTACAAGCAGCGGAATCAGAGCTCGAGTTGTCTATATATTTCCTATAATCAGGTGTGCTTAACTTATACAACGTTTCAGGAAGCCAGTGAGCCGACTAACCGATAAAAGTAGCCTGTTATGAACGCGCTAGACTTTTTGGATAGCGACCTTGCTACGGGAAGGGAGAGAAGATTGAAGTGTAACTTTTATCCTGTGGCAATGTTGCATCTCTGACCCTCCCGTTTTCTGGAATTCATTGGAAACAGCCCGAGGCCCCCAGCTCTTGTGCTGTTATGTAATTGCCGTGAAAACACCGCGAAAACCAGTTTACTCACCCCGCCGTATCCTGGATAAGCCATCTGCGAGGAGTTGGACAAAGTGTCCCAAGTGCAACACTGTTTAATATCTCAAGGTTTGATTGGCAGTGGAAATACTTCGTGCCCGAGCTTGCCACTTCCTTAACGTCGTCCTGTTACTATATCACATCCGGTCATTGAAAGTTAACGGAAGTACATTGACTGATAGCGCAGATAGCGAATGGTGGTGAGGGGAAGGACTGAAGACCCGCCTACTAATGGTATACCGCAATGCTGCCTTTATTAGCTCTTCGTAAACTCCGATATTTGACTACTGGACGATGCTTCTTGAAGCGTTGAGGCTTTCCAGCAAATTGTGTTGAAAATGGGTTAATGTCTCAAGGCTTTGAGTGAACACTAGGGGCACGTGCTGGTCAAAGGCATATAAAGCAGGCAAGTTTACTGTAGATGAAGACAACGCTGCGATGTGTGTAATAGTTGAGCCAGTAAATGAAATTACTGATGGTGTACTGCCAGCTTCTCGGTGGCAAAGTGGGTAACGCTGTTGCATTGAGCTCTAAAATAATGTGGCTGGAGGGAGAAGTGGGCAGGTTCAAAACCTGATTTAAAAGTCTGTAGTCCAGTGGTGTCCAATCATGTGCCATGGAGGGCCGAGAGTATGCAGGTTTTCACTCCAACCAAAGACTACAGCAGGTGATGTCACTGATTAGTCCCGCCTCTCTGGTTGAAGGTGTGTTAATCAGTGACATCACCTGCTGTAGTCTTTGGTTGGAGTGAAAACCTGCATACTCTCGGCCCTCCATGGCACATGATTGGACACCACTGCTTTCGTCAATGAGTTGTTTTTCTAATCGGCGATAGAGTATAGCATCATAATACAGCGTATTATTATTATAGCACTCTTATGAGTAATGCGTAATTGTCAAATGTGCCTGTTCATATACAGTACAAACTACAACCCACGAGCGGGGAAGAGCAATCAATGACTGTCAATGTCCGGAGGCCCCGCCCTTCTGTTTCTCGATTGGCTGTTCTTTAAACGCTTCATATCTTTTGAAAGATTGGTGATAGAGAGTTGGAGGAGGGATTCATTAGATTCAGGAGAGGGATGTCTATATAAGTACGCTGTCCGGAAACGTCTTTTATTATCAGAGGATCAAAGGTCTGATAGTGATGATGGTTCAGGTGATCTAACCACAACATCATGGGTTTGAATCCAGTCTGTGGCATATTGAAAAAATATGTATTAAACCTCATTCTATTACTACGGCCTGATGTGTCTGTTGGTAATTCAAATTAATAACCACAAGGGGGCACTTCATGTCTAGCTGGGTTCGAATCGGCCGGGAGCTTTGTGGCAAGTCATCCCTCTCACCCAATATTTCCTCTCTCTCTCTCCACTATTAACTCTCCAAATAATGTTTTTGATACCTGACTTGGCTTTTAGCCAAAAGCCACATGAAAAGCTTTAGTTCCCCTTGGATTTGGTGGTGCAGTGAGTTACGTGACTGCATCAAGTTGTTGTGGTTATGGGTTCAAGTACCGTGTCTGCTCTGAAGTGTGGTGTTATTTTTAAAAGCCAACATTCAGAGAAAAGACTGATAAGCTTCTGGGAGCAACCACTCCACAACTACTAAGACCCTGTGGCTCAATCTGCAAAGCTGCTATGTAAAGCTCAGAATGTGGGTTCGAGGCCCGTTGCCGCTCGAAGGGGACCTGGTGGTGTGACGCTGTGTGACCCCGGATACGTCTGAGGACGTGAAGTGGCTGGTTCGACTCCCTCTCCAACCCTAGTAACTGGAGCACCGTGAATCTGTTCCCACTGAGATGAGATTGATGTGATGTGCGACAGGTGTGTAGGACTACCTGTCTGCCAACTGCAACCCTGAGTGTCATCCACAATGTCCAGAGACTCAGGTTGTGGTTTACCGGTGAAGGATCAATGTAAAATACAACGCTGGAGATGAAAGATGTTGATGATTTGATGGAGAATGTTTCCATACAAACAAGAATCTATGTCAGAATGGTTCCCAATCGATTCACTGTGGTTCACCAATAAAAAATGTAATGTCTAATGTCACAAAACACAATGAACCAATAGATCCAGTAAAACTCCATTAAATCACTTTAACTGGATTCCTTTCTCTGCCATGCAGTTTCCACATGCAACTGCTGTCTAGTGGTCATGTCTTCTGTTGTACTATGTAATATTAGTTATTTAGTTAGTTAACACTATGAGGGCTTCAAACCCACGACCCTGAGAGTCTCATGCTCTACCGACTGAGCTACCCTGCCACATTCATTCTACACCATGTTTCCTGAGAAAAAAGGCTCTCATTTTAAAAGGCGATTTCCACCAGAGCTTTTCCGTCCTGGTCCATGAAGGACCAACAGTCTGCAGGTTTTCATTCCAACCAACCACTACAGACCACTATAGCTGAAGATTATTCATGTGTGAAATGATTTTGTCTGTTAGGGTATTTCTCTCTGTCAAACAGACTGACAGGTTCAAACTTTTTGCTTAATTAAGATCAATTTTTCATCTTCGTAGTGAGATCTGATGATGTTTTACTTTTTTAGAAATGTGATTTGGGTTCATTTACAACAGAAATGTTTTTTTTTCCCAGCATGGCTTTCCTGTGGGTGAGAGACATTGACAGAGAGCGAAAACACAGAGGCGGCCAGCAGAGCGCGCTGTAAAAAAGTTCAGCACGCTTCAAAATGTTGAGGCCTCTCTGGTTGAAGCCGTGGCACAGCGTTTGTTCTGGCTGACTCTTGGTCTGGGTGTAGAGGGGGGTTCTGGGACGCTAGGACGCCCTGATCAGGCTTCTAGACGTGTCTTGGGCCTAATTCAACATGATGACTTGATAACCACTGTGACAAACCTGCACTCACACACCTGAACCTTGCTTGCCCAACCTCGGCACCCATTGCAGGCTGACCATCCTGTTAGGGATGTAGGGAGTAGCCCCTCCCACGGCCCTCCCAAGTTTTCCCTTGTCGTCAGTGAGGGTCTAAGGTTGGTGTTGTGTGTCATCCTTTATTATCTTTCACAATGTGGGCATTGTGAAGCCCTTTGAGACGGTAACTGTGATCAAGGGCTACACAAATAAACTTGACTTGAACCCTGTAGCACTTAGATTAGCTGGCTAGTGAATGGTGCTGCTGTCTGACGGTCCTGTAGGTTTATGATGCCGTAGCCTGATCCCCTCCGCAGGCTCCATTTGTGGGTTAGTGCATCATTCTTCAGATTCACATTTGTAAAGCACTTAGTAGACTCTGCTTTAACATACGTGGTATATACATAGTAGTAGTATAATAGTAGTATAATATTAGCAGTAATAGTAGTGATGGTAGTTGTATTAATAATAGCAGTAATTGTAGAAGTAGTAGTAGCATTAAAAGTAGCAGTAGTTGGAACAGTAATAATAGTAGTATTGTTAGTAGTACTATTATTGGTTGGTACTAGTAGTAGTAGTAGCAGCAGTAGTAGTGGTAGTAGTATTAATATAGTAATAATAAAGTAATAGTAGAAGTATTAATAGTAGTTATAGCAATAGTACTAGCAGTAGTAGTAGTAGCAGCTGTAGTAGTGGTGGTAGTATAGTATTAATAGTAGAGTAGTAGTAGTAGTAGTATTAAGAGTAGTAGTTGTAGTAGTATTAGTAGTATTAGTAGTACCAGTAGTAGTAATAGCAGTATCACTGTACAGAGTGCAGGTGAGGTGCTGGACAGACAGACGACTCTGTCAGCGGTGCTTATGGACGCTCCACTGACCCCTTCCAGACACCGGTGGTTCCTCGAGGTAATCTTAAACAATGGTGTTAACTTCCAAACTTCACAGCTATTCAGCTTCACGCCAAGAACGCCATTACACTAATCTCACTTACATCACCGTCTGCTGGAATCCAAGTCCTGCCTCTCTGTTTATCAATGTGAATAAACACCGGGTGCTTTCCCCTGGAGCGAGCCCAGGAGGGGGAGGTATACTAATAGCTCTTCAAGTGGTTATGAATGCAAACACCAAATATGCCTGGCTGCATGGCTACAGCGCCGTCCGATGATGTAGCCTATGATTATGATGAGGTAGCGATGATTATGTAATGCCTGTACACTTGTGCAACGTTTCAGCTTAGTATGGGTTTTAATCAGGTTGCACAAATGTTGCACAAGAAAAAAAATGTTGTTGCAACAATACCTCCCTTTGTTCAATAGTCATTTTTATCCCTCACCAGGGATCGAGTTCTTTTGGTTTGTCCTTACAGTATTTTCTGTCTCGACCTTACATAAGACGGACATGTTTTCATTATGCTTTTGACTGATCACTGGCATCAATATTGCTCCATAACAATGTTGCATAGACAGACATTGCACCAAAGCCTTAGCAAACATCTTGAAATACTACTGTCATATTTCCTCAAAAGCAAAGAAGGTGATTTTGATTATTTGTACATAAGAAATATGACACTTAATAAATCAATAATATATGATAAGGATGGAAAAAATCCGCTTTCCACTTTTAAATGATCATTCAATAACCGAGAAGTAGCCACTCACACCTCCTAAATCGCTCTCATTCTCTTTTATGCCTAAATGTTTGTTCTCTCTCTCTCTCTCCCTCACACACACATCAACACTGTATCTGCCCAATAATACAAAATGTGCTCAAAGTGACACCTATAAACGATTTTCCTCGCGTTTACCGCCAAGCTTAGCCGCGCTACATTAGCGAAGACATCCACTGTCTATGTGTTTGCTGAGGATGTCCGGTCTGAGAGGAACAGGTGCAGAATATGATGTCTATTCCCCATAAAGGTAGAGCCTCATATTTGTTAAGCTTTTAGTAGGCTTTTAGCATTTACTTTGACTGCTCATCACTTACAGTATGTACCCAGAGGGAATCTTCCACAGACTCTAGCAACACAGACTAAAATAGACTTTAATGTTAAACTGGTCAACAAGGGCTCACTGGATTCATATAAAAAAATGAAACTATTTTTGCTCCACGGCCTAAGAAATATTGAAAACAATCATCCTACCTATTCAAGTGCTGTACAACCAGACAGCATTGGTGTTCAATCATTGCTTCCTATAGGACCTGACCCCCACCCAATCTCATGTTAGAGATTGGGCACACCAGGGCCACTGAAAAATGCAATGTAATCCAGCACCCACCTTGCTGAAGTGTCCTTGAGCAAGGCGTTGAATCCAGGAGCTCCAGGAGCGCTGTTCTTCCTGCTGACTTCCCTGGAGAGGCCTATCTGTCCCAGGATCAGATAACAGGGTTCTCACGCTACCTACGGGAACGAGAGCGAAGGATCAAAGCTATCAATGGGTCTGCAAATACAGTCTATGCAATGTATGACATTTATGACAGACTGCTAGTTTCACTTGTTTTACAGTGAAGTGTTGTGGAATCAGCCTGTGCAACACCTCTGCAGGGTCATCTGAGCACGAGAGGCCATACCAGAGCGGAAATCAGGACCACAGGACACATTCATCCAACAGTAGCTCTTATACCTTTTGCAAAGACTGCATTATGAACCATGATTGAAAAATGTTATTTGGAAAAACATGATTCGTATTCTGCAGGCAACATATTTATGTCGAGCTACCTAATATTTTCGAACAGAAGTTGGAGAGAATATTCACAGTTATGACAGGAGAGTAATTAATCCCACTATTTATTGCTCAAGCAGCACGTCTAAATGATGAAGGCTTCTTCCAGGACATGCTGTGTTCTAGGCCGTGCAGGTGAAGTAAGTAAACAAAGGACAAACTAGTTAGGGAGGGCCAGGATGCTATTGTCAAACTGCCCCATCAAGTTTACTATCATGTTAGAAATGAGAAGACACTACCGTAAAGTAAGGTTTATAGTTGTTTGTTTAGCTGTTGGTCCTGTAACATGTTACTATTTCCAAGGTGCATTTTCTGTATTTTGAACTTGGGCTAATCTTTTGTTATCCTTTCTGCTCACTGCTTTTTTTTGTAAATCACGTTTACCTAGGGGACATGAACACAACACGGTTTCCCAGTATTTAAGGTTACTTTATGTTAATGTATGTTGTTTCACGTCAGGCTTTGCACACTTTACAGCCTCAGCGATGATGAGTGTGCTCTATAAGGTACCATGCTATTTCTTTTACTCGCTATAATGGTGCACTAAACTGGTGCACCTCCTTCACTTCCTTCTGCAGCTGCAACCATTTTGTCAAATCATGGGAGCATGACTCAGACACTTTTATTTATATTTATTATAGTTGATAAGTAAAGTAATTCTGATACTGTGTGCAGTCGTATTTCTTTTCTATTCTAAATACGAATTAGCTTTGTCAGTATCCTCTAACAAATGGATCCACGAATGAATGGATGAGCCATAAATGTTTGGATTATCTTAGAGAGCAGCTGTACAACTTCCTCAAAAACACAGAAACATCAGAACACCATCAAACCTGACGAACTTTACTCTGGGCATTTATTGTCCCACCTTTGAGACCGAAGTTTAGATAATGTTTAACAGGATTGTTAGTGCCGTATAACTTTTATTTTTCTCCGCGCGTAGTACAGTCGGACGGATAGGCTACTCTTCACCCAGGCGCAGAAACAATGGTTCGTGGTTGCTTGAAGAATAAATCCCACGTCGATGTAGTAATGCTTGGGTTCTGCTTTTTACAGCTGGCCAAGGCAGGCTTTCTTGCACCAAGCGCAATTTTCTGACTTTTCTGGCCTTTCCACTTTTTCCACAGGTTTCCATCGTCAAGGTGCTGCTTGGGCTGTTTGGGGTAGCAGTGGTCGTCATCTTGATAGCGGTGCCCACGGCGATATTCTTGAACGGTGAGTCTTTATGATCAAACAATTCTTGTTAAATGGGGAAAATGTGTTCTCGTTCGTCCGCGGTCAATCGCGCCGTAAAACGCACCTGAAACAAAGTAAATTACGCGCGCGTCATTACGCACGATGCATTTGAACGGTCGTGAAATAGCACTGTTTCAACATACTGATAGGAAATGTGAAGTGATCCAGTTGAGAGTCCGCACTGTACTTCCATCGGAGTATTAGGAACAGGACAGAACAAACGGAACAATGGAAAAAATAGATTTTATGTCACTCCGTTTTAACCAAGAAACAACGTGGTTTACACCTCACGGGGGGGGGAGGGGGACTGGATTCAGTTTCACTGGCACCACAGATTAATGTGTTTCAATACCTTCACATATACCCCGTGAACGCACCATCCACACAAGCGTTGAACCAAAAAGTATTCCCTTTCGTCATTATCAGTCACTTTACATCCACTTCTGTTCTGACCAGGATGTGTGTGTGATATCACATCTATATATACATATCACCCTTCAGTTCACTCACGCTGCCATGTTCTAACTTTGTGTTTTTAGAGGAGCAAGGCGACAAGAACTGGAGAGGGTTCACCCTCCATGATTACTTCAACAGTTCACTGAGACCGAAGTCCTACAACATGAGATGGATCTCAGGTGGGAGACCTGCAAAAGAGGGGTGTGGGTGTGTGGGTGTGTGTGTGTGTGTGAGAGAGAGAGAGTCAATGAGTGTCTGTTTCAACCTTTGGAAATGTGCATGTTTGTCTTGGCTGCTTGATTCGATTGCCACAGTTGGAAATCCATCTGGGGAACTCATTATTTTCTATTCTACTCTGATCAGTTCTCATTCAACCATGAGACGTCTCCAAGTGTTAACGTGTGGTTCTCCGCTCTGACCTCTTGTCACCAGTGTCCTCTCATCCTCCCCTATAGATCACGAGTATCTGCATAAGACCCAGGAATCAGTCCTCCTTCACAATGTGGAAACAAGAAACTCCACCGTATTCTTAAACAGCACCACGTTTGTAAGTTATCCGACTTGAGCTGTGTTACGCCTGTGCGTTCCTGCGCGTGTGTGTGTGTGTGTTTCTTTGTATAAGTAAAATGAACCACATGATGTTGGCATGAAAACCAAATGCCCAACAAGTGCAGTGTTGTTTTGCGAGAGGTCAGTGGAGTGTTGTCTGTGAATCTTGTCTGCTTTTTCATCACAGCAAAAAGTTGATGCCTACGATTACCAGTTGTCCAGTGACCAGCAATATGTTGCTTTCATGAGCAACTATTCAAAGGTACTCTAAACTTTTATTCAACTTTACATCTGTTCCTCAAAGTTCATGTGTGACCATCCCTTGTTGTATTTTTGTCCCCTTAGATGTGGAGGCATTCATTTACAGCTACGTATTGGATTTTTAACCGGGAAAAGGAGTACGTAACCTAACTATACGCATTATTATATTTTCTTGCACCTGAAAACTCAATAAATAAAGCTGTCTAACTTAATGGGTAAAGCATGGGACTAACACTGCCAGGGTGAGGGGTTCAATTCCCATGCTGAAAATGGGAAGTTTACTTACTGCAGCTGGAGGACTAAAGTACGCGACATTCCCAACTTGTAAATCAATTAATAACTTTCTTTTTCACTTCATTCCAGGTCTTTTCTTACACTACCCGACATGCCACATGAAATCCAGTACTTTGCATGGGCTCCTGAGGGGAGCCAACTGGTAAGCTCAGACAGATAAAAAAAGCTCGGTAATAGAGTGGTGCAGGGATGACGTTATTTTGTAGGCCAACCCGGAAGTTAGCATCGCCCTGGTTCCCTCGACAAAAAGCCAATGGGATTTTTCCATTGGATTTTGGATTATTGCAGAAAATAAGCTCTGTGGCAAACAAAAGTTTATGATACTGACACGTTTTGTTCAGCAAGATAATCTTCACAAATGAACACCACTTTTATGATTTTTGAAGCGTAAATGAAATCACCAGAATTCAC
>CABFOQ010053698.1:0-10134 GCA_900660455.1 Gephyroberyx darwinii
ATTTCTTGCTATTTTGGACCTATTGTTCCTCGCTTGTCGCCAACCAGTTATATACTGTATGGTTACCTTGTTGATTGCTTAAATATCGTGGCATGCAGTCTTTTTTACTGAGAGGTTTTGAGTTCAAGGAGAGAGTATTCCTGCTGTGATCTGGTGACTGGAGGGTGGCTGGTGTTATTGTCTACAGTGCCAACTAATTCTGCCAAAGTGTCGTTAGGCAAGGCACTGAAGCTAAATTGCTCCAGGGATGTTAAACTGCTGCAGATTCTGCACTGTGTAAATTGCAGTATATGATCTCAAATCTGACGAGTCAG
Source organism: Gephyroberyx darwinii (assembly GCA_900660455.1). NCBI lineage: Eukaryota > Metazoa > Chordata > Actinopteri > Trachichthyiformes > Trachichthyidae > Gephyroberyx > Gephyroberyx darwinii. The sequence continues at coordinate 315 of CABFOQ010053698.1, forward strand.
CCGATCTAGTCACAGTATACAGAGTGTGAGAATTATATTCTCTTTTTGCACAACACATCTTAATTGCTCTAAGGCATGAAATCCTTCTCGTAACTAATTTGAATTTAACAGGTAAAATCAATAACGGATCCTAGCTTTCACCTGCTCAGTCTTTTTTTTTTTTATAGAAAGACGAAGCGTAATGATATTTTCTGCACTCAGTGTACTTTTTGGCTGGTTGTGTCAGCTTTGCCTCACTCCTCAACAAAGTGACTCCTGTGGGAAGAATTTCTCCAGGGTTCCCTCCTTTCCCGCATTCCTTTTTTATTATTTCCTCTGTTTCTATAATTGATTTTCTGTGCCAATTAAACAAAACTCAAGTACGCCCCTCTTCCTCTCATGTTCTCTGTTATTTGTTAGCCATTGTTGATTGTGATTGTGAGCCCTCCCTTCGACCGTCAGCCACTTGTCCTGAGCTTTCCTGTGGCTCGAGGGTACATAGAGTAGGGTGCTTGTAGCCTCAAATGCAAGCCTTGCTTTGTATCCACTATCGGCTCACACATAATGAGACATTACTCCCTCCCCTGTCATTGAATACGCTGTCCTTTATCCCAGATACAATCAAATGTATACCAAAAGTAAAGGCAGAGACTGTTGTGTGTTTTGAAAGCTTTTTTATGCATAACTGAACAGCTGATCACATTATTATTATTATTATTATTATTATTATTATTATTATTATTATTATTTATTTTTTAAGGGGGCAATATGATTTTTATCGCCCCTTATTACAACATGATCAATACCAATATGATTGCTGATTTCTGGTTTTGGAAACACTTTCCCGCCTGTACTCTGTTTTGGAAGAAAAGCTCCCCACCCATTGGCATGTTATCCTACTGGTCATCACTAGATGTTGATAGAAGTAGATTTAAATCACTCCCCTCCCTGCATCGCGCCCCAAATCTCCATTGACCTGAAAGGGTCTAGAGGGTCAAAAGGAGCTGGAGGCTGAGGTGTGACCACTGTGAAACCTGGGCTTGGGTGTGGAAAACCAAAAGCACCTGGATACCTGTCTAAACATCCATGAACTCTATTGTGAATATAGAAATGTGTTTCATATATTCACCCTGCATGATCCAGACATTCTTCCCGATCACGTACTTCATGTTTACAACTCCTACAAGTACAAAACTACCAAACTTTTTTCTGTGGATCCACATGTTTAAAATACACCTGATTTTGTGGCCTGTTGGGTGGAGTAATCACAGAAATGTTACCCTTTTTACAGGCCACTAACACCCTGGTTACATGCCCAGAGTATGTTGTTCATACTTCTCTACAGTAAACTACAGGGAAAGGTTTTGGCAATGTAATGTAAGCACTACTACCACTGCTACTAACAATGACGGGAATCACTTACCTTTGTGTCCTGAACCAGCTTTTCAAAATCACTGCTCTACTAAAGGGACATTCTGTGATTTCAATGGGAAAATTAACATTGGGTTGCTGTGTTTAGTAACAAATCTTTAACTCTGAACTTTGAAGAAGAGGCACTCAAAGGTGAATGTGTCAGGTCAGCCAGAGAGTCCTGAGATATTAAAGTGTCCACCAAATATCAAATAAGGCACCATGCCTTCTCCTAGTAATTGTTTTATGATTGTTTGTATGGCTGTTTTGCTTTATACACATTTGAGAGTAACAGGAATGATGGGAGACAGAAAATGGCACAGGCTCAGCATCCAGAGTCATACTCATTCAGTGCCTTTTTTCTGAAGCCTTTAAACATGAACACTTTTTATAGTGTTTTGATCAAGTGGAAAACTTCAGCTACACTTGAACAAGTATAGAAAAAAACAGTTGAAATGTTTCATTCCAAAACACATCCATTTTGGAAAGACTTTGTCGTCTGAAATTCATCAGTGACTATTTCAAAAGCACAGATCATTCTATCCTCAGAAACTGCTATTTTGTAAACTGCGGTCTCAAGATGACTCATAACTCTATTGCTAATTAATAATGACTTTTGCTTTCATTTCAGCAATCATTTTATAAATGTAGTTGTCATTTTTTCAAATGTTAAATACCTCATTTTGGAATGAAACTCTTCATTTGTTCTGACTAATGCAACAAACCTCACTATGTCAGCCGCAGATTTCTAAACACTGCGGCGATGTACATCGTCATCGCTGGAGAAATGCCACAGCATTCTGTCATACTAACCATTTAAATCTCATTTCCCATGTTTCTTTGTGAAAGGCAGAGGTAACAGAGAATATACAATTAATGTTGTTGCAAGAGAGGAAAGCATTGGATTACTTTTCAAAAATTGATGGTTATAAGGTTTCAAGGAAAAGAGAATATTGAGGATGTCTACAAATGTGAAAAGTCCTTGTCTATTTCCTTGAGGCTCTGGTTTTGTGGGCTGTTGGGTGGACTAAAAGTACACTTTTTTCATGACAGGAGATTTTATTCTTCTGTATCGTAAATTGCAGGGAATGTTTGTTGTAACATAAAACTTAAGATAAAAAAAAGATTTGTTTTCAAAAAGTGAGAGTTGCAAGGTTGCTAATGGAATATTAAGGATCTCTGAATGTGAAAAGTTTGTCCATTTCTTTAACATTTCTTTATCTATGGAGGGGTTTTTGCCATACCCAGTCATACACATTCACACCTAGAAGCTGCCTAGTACAACCACAGTCTTCTGCTGTTGTCCAGTGAGCAGGGCTGAGTGCCTTGCTCAAGGGTACTCTGATGATAGTTGTTGAGACAGGGGAGGGGGGTATTCATTCACTCTCCCTGTCCAGATCTCCCCCAATTAATCCTGGGATGCAAACTGGCAATGGTTAACCTTTAGGCTGCCGTCCACCATGTTTTTATTTTGTGAAGTAAAGCATATAACACCCTTGATCAGCATCATCAGGTTGTCAGGTTGACCATGACAAAACACACTGGTTTCAACAAAATAAAAGTTTTTCTTTTTCATCAAATGTAACTGCAGTTTTCCATTTGTTGAGTCTACCACTAAGGTCATCATTTTGTTTTCCTTCTTCACTGGTAGTGTGTTTTACCACATTCACCACACTGGCACCCTCCGATCCTTTTGTTGCAGAGCCCCAAACCTACACATGCTTTGGTTCCCATGGGTCTTTACCACTTGCACACACACCAGGGGCCACTGTGCATGCGTGTGTGTGTGTGTGTACATTGACTTTCAGTGCATCTGTATTTGTGCGTATATACGTGCATGCACGCATTTGGACATTGACGTGTGTGTGTGTGTGTATTGGTTTTGGCTGTGTTCCCATGGTGGCTATAATCAGGGGCGTCTCTGACATGTCACAGTTTCCCCACCTAGGCATGACCTGCCCTCAGCCAGGAAACACTGAACAAACCAACTGTACCCATGCTTGTGTGTGTGTGTGTGTGTGTGTGTGAGAGAGAGAGAGAGAGAGTAAGAGAGAGAGCAAGAAATGCATGGGTGTCTGTGTGTGTGTATTAGAGAGCAATTGTGTGCAGTGTGTGTGTGTGATGTGAATACATCATTTGGTCTTTCCATGTGTGAGTATGCTTATGTATACATGTGCATGTGTATAGGTACATACATGTGCGTGCATTGGAGCAGTAGGCATGGACCCTTGTGCATGAGTCATATTTTCTCTCAGCAGTTCCCTGCGTGCTCTGACAGTGATCTGTCACCCTGCCTCTGGTGAAAACACTGAAAAGCTGCTCGATAGGAGTCTTGGTGGCTGAGCAGGCGAGGTTGGATAGATATGTTTTACCTGCTAAGCAAACGACGGGATCTTAATACCATTAAATTGAAAGAATTTAAATCACAGCAGAACGCACCATGAAAACCATGGTCGCCTGTTATGCCAAGTGCAAACCACACGACTATCAAAAACTCTGCACCACTCATATTAAATGGTCTTCTTTCCTGTAGTTTCCTGTCGTGTTGCACACAATGAATGATGTGGCACAGACACAGCACTACTGTACTGTGTGTTGAAGAAGGCTGGATGCCAAATTTGAGAGGATTGATGTTGGGGAGATGTGGGCAGCATGGGTCGTCTGATCTGCAGAGAGAGCTGGAGGTTGTTAAAACAGCCAAATAATGTTGTACTGTTTTGTAGTAACCGCCCTTCTGCTTGGTTTCCTTGCGAGCTATCACTGGCTATTGCTGCTCGCCATTCTTAAAACTTACAAGAGCATTGCAAATATTCTGCTAAGAAAATCAAGATATCTGAGACGGCTCAAACATTGGGTCAACTGCCTCTCTGATCCGCTCAAACTTAAATGTTCTGGACATCATCTTCTGGACTTCAGGAGTGGCTTCTCCACTGTTGGAACAATAAGCAACATGGCGGCACAAACATCAATTTCTGAGTCAGGAAGGAAAGGAAGAGTGATTTCTGGAGCTTTGGGATGCACCTAACATGTCTTGTGGCTACAGTGTATTCTGGTGTATTGAGGCTACTGCCGGTGGAGAAATTGGTATCTCTTCCTCTTCTACGATGGATTTCTTCCTGTATTATCCTTGAACGTCGGTCCAAACTGGTGAGTTTAGAAAGAAGACCTTGCTCTTTGATTCTGAGGGACTGACAGTTGATGTTTTAGATCGCTGAAAAATGTCTGCTATCAAACTACATTGTAGCTGCACTGGAAATATCCTGACATGACGGTGTCTGTTTGGCCCTGAAATGCAAGGTACATTGCCAGTAGCTGTTTTTTAACCGTGTGAAAGTTTTCCTCTGAATTCTTGTTAACTGTGCTGCTGTTTTGGTGCCTACAGTGCTGCAATATTTGGTTATTCTGTTCATTCACAGAAAAACGAAAAACTAATTTTATTGGAAAGTAATGGAACAAGTAGTATAATGAATTATTGCTCTCAGGGAGTTATGAGTAATATCATTACGTTTGAAATGAGTAAAATACCACTTTCTTAACTTCGGTGAGGCCAATGCTGGTCTTGAGTCAGATTTGATTCAATGACAACATGAATACGTGTGTTGTGTCTTAGCCCACTGAGCCATCAGGATATCCAAGTCTGCTTTTACCATTTCTGTTATTTTACTGTATTCAACAGCTGGCATTGTCTCTCGCACACAGAAAATATTATGACAACCCCAGGGCCAAGATAAAGTACTGAAAATGCATTCAAATGTAAAAAATGTACAGGGGGAGTAAGGGGAGGCTTCTAGGGAGTAATCAAATCAATGATAAAAATCAACTAGTTTCTCTATTCCTGAACAGCTGACCTTTTTGAGATGTAAGGGTTGTGCAAATCATTGGCGTTGTCTTATAAAGTTGTGAATATGCAATCAGGGTTGACTGCCCACACTTCAGATTTGATAAAACTAAAAGTGTACCTTGGCCTAAAGCTCTGTATATCTGAGCCAGAGGGATCTGATGCCACAGTACCTCAAGACAGGAGGTCCATAAAAGCCACACACACACACGCACACAGGGACGCTAGGAATACACACAGGCATGCATACAGATACAATCACATTTGTATATGTGTTTAAGCTCAAATGTGCACAGACACACACACACACACACACACACACACACACACATATACCATACAATCATGTTTCTACCCATGGGTGCAAGCTAGAGAGTGCACAAATGGGAGTGCGTACTCATGGTTTTGCCAGGAAACACTTGAGTGAAACTTGACTTCATTGCATTCTCACTCCTCTGGGTGAGTCCTTCACCTCTCTGCAAGGCCAATCTCTCTTTCCCTTCATCTTCTGCCTCTCTCTATCTCTGCCCACTCTCTCTCTTTTGCTCTCTTTATCTCTCTTTATCATCCTCTTTCTCTTACATCCTTTCTATCTCGTTCACACTCTGTACACCCCATCTTCTGTCTCTCTCACCCTCTCTGTTATGTCTTATTGGATACGGAAGGGTATCCAAACCTTACTGTCGGCACATTACCGTCTCTACCTGTCTGCTGCTCCAAGCCTTCTAGTGTTTCCTCCAGCTGGTGTTTTCCTTAAGTCAGTATTCACAATATCAGACCAGCTCCTGGGGGAGAAAGGTGAAGAGGTGTGGGTGCGGGGGGGGAGGGTCTGAAATATGCTATTATATTAGGACTTTAGGAACTTTTTACTGTGGCACTGATAAAGAGGAAGCACAGGTGACGAGGTAGGAATCGACAAGCAGATTCCTTGTCTTTGCTGTGTTTAGCCTCTCTGGACAGCATTAGTCTTAGGTCTTAGGTTGGTATTTTGATTTTGCCAGTGCACACTGGTAATTTCAAAATGTTTGTTCTGGATGGGATAAAATTCCAGCCGTCCTGCAGTAAAAATGACCAATCACCAAATCTCCCCTGGTAATACTAATGTTGTCCAGAGGGCTTTTTAGTTGCTTTGCGGTCAGACGGTTTGTTTGTCCTTTCAGAATTGCAGTAGTCACGCTCCCTGACCTCTGACACCCCACTGGCAAAAGGGTTATATCCCACCAGACCTCTAATTGGGTCCCTCAGACATCGAGCAATGCTTTTGCCACATTAAATAATCTGACATTTTTATTTTTGCTACTCTATCAATGACTGATGTTACACAATAGTGATTCAACCTATGTCCAGTTCATGAAAGCTTTTGTATTTGCTGTTCTAAACATTTGGTGTCAGAAAATCCTCTGGCACACAGGAAGTGATGTGTTTTACATCCCAGCAGCAACAACGGTTTGTTTGGAATAAACAGAAGAAGAACTGGGTTGTTAGCATGAGCAGCGATAGCCACCGTGGCTGAACAGACAAAGAAAAGAGCGCCACCTACAGAAACTCAAACTTCATCAGCAGGAAAATCCAAGGAAAAAGACATCACAGTACTGGACACACTGTTTGACAAGTGATTTCTGGGAAGTGCAGCGCAGAAACACCACAGCAATGAGCACCAAAGATGGAGACACAAATAAAATGTGCAGTGTCTCACAGATTACCACTTTAAGGCATTTATTAATACTGGGAATTCAAATGTATTAGTCCTTGTGGAAAACATTCTTCCCAAGTCAGCTCGGGGACAGTGATATTTACAAATGCATTCTGTGCTCACCTTCTTGTGAATGGACTGCGTGCTTGCATTCATTTTCCTGAGAATAGAATAGAATAGAATAGAATAGAATAGAATAGAATAGAATAGAATAGAATGTGGTCAATACAAAGTGGCAAGTAAACAGAAAACATTTGAAATAAGAAACTCTGTCTGCTGCAGGATAAACCAGTTGCTAAGGTGTCACTTGTTACGTCCTGTTCAACATGCTGTCATTACCTAGCTAAACAGCGGAAGGTAGATTATGTTTCATGAATATACTGTATAGTATGTGTACACACAGACACACACATGGACACACACAGACACACACGCACACCAGCTGTGTGGTTAGATCATCAGTTTGTACAGCAGGCTGGTACCCTGTCCTGCGTCAATAGGTGTTAGTGGTAACACTAGCCAGAGAGAGAGAGAGAGAGAGAGAGAGAGAAATAGAGGGGGAGTGAGAGAGAGGTAACGCGAATGAGGGGAGAGAGCGGCGATATGGAAGAAGAGAGAGAGAGGGTGGTGGAGTGTTAGCATAACCTAGCTTGTCATTTCTGTTGTTGTTTTAGCCCCACCATTTACACACTCAGGAAATCAGGCTGTCTTAGTGTGAGACCTCCTCTTTCATCACACTCTCATACACCCTTTCCTCTCTGCTCTTTTCCTCTCCTCTTATTTCCACATCCTTTCATCTTTCACCCTCCTTAGTGCTCCTCCACCCTGCCATCTTCTCTTCCACCCTTCACCTCTCTTCTGCCATCGCTCCCTATATTTCCCCCTCCTGCCCCTTCATTTCTTTTCCTCTATCATTTGAAAATTAAGTTTGATCGTAAGTTTGGCGTACCGACATGCAGCCAGGGCTATAGTCACATACATAATGGTATGTTTCTGCTTTTGAAAACAGGAATCCATCTTATAGCCTCTGATCTCAAAACAACTGCTAAAAGTATCATTGTGATGTTGTGCACTCAATGGCAACAAGCTGCAAGAGGGAATGATGAGACTACGGCTCGCAGACTAATAAGACAACTGCCAGGGAAAAGGGGGAGTGTCCAACCAAAATCAGATGAAGAAAGGAAGAAAGACCAAACAAGCAGGGAGTGCGATACATAATACAAAAGATGGCTTTGCTTTTCTGTGTGGAGTGTATTAAATCTGTACAATACACTGACTAGTATTGAAAGTATATGTTGAAATCCATCCATTATCAGCAATTTCTGAAATTTATATTATCACTGGAAATCATCTTGAAGATCAGCCTTTATCAATAACTTGTGATGAGCCTGTCTGGTTTGTTTTCATTTGGCTCCTGATGAAGGATGTGGACAGCATGTTTCTCCTATTAGAACTACTGCAACATCCTTCTCTCCTCTTCAACCTCTTTCTTTCTTTTCATTCAGCTCTCTCACCTTTTCCACCCTCCCTCCTCATCCACTCCCCATACCTCTGATTCGCCCCTCCATCTCTTCCTTCATGCTTTCCCTGCCCTCCTTCACCTGCACATGCACCTCCTCTCTCCACAGCTGACATTATACACTGCAAATACATTCCTGTAGTGTTTTAAATAAAAGTGGAAGCTTTGAACGGCTGGAATCATCTTCTCGTTCATTTTGCACTTGGCAGGCGAAACTATTGTTTATGAAACAACAAAACAAAATCGCAGTAGGGAAGGAAGCACGGAAACCTGATTGGATGTTGATGGCCAAAGATTGCTTTTCTCAACCGACAAGCTTGTTGACCGTCCACACATCACCACAGTTTCCCTGATTGCTCACCTCTATTGGAAATGAATGGACTTCTGGTGACTTGATCATTGCTCGCAGTGTGAACACCCGGTCAGAGAAGGGACGACATGCAACAAACATCTCGAGTCAGACTCCTGCCAACAACGTTTTGGGTACATGGTCTGTGCTATAGCCTGTTGACCTACCAGGTCGGCCTCCATCTGTCTCCATTTATGAACAAAATTAAGTTTGGATCTAATCTAAGTCTAGTTTTATTCCCATTTAGGGTGCCATTACCTTATAAGCAGCACGTGGTTAATACAGCCGTTTCCATTATGAAGTAAATTGCCTCTGAATCTAATCTAAAGCTGCAATCATCTGTTACGGCTTGATTTAATGGCTCCTGGACTTTACTTGCTAATAACACTGCTTTCTTAATGGCTCTGCTTCTTAAGAAACAACTCTTTAAAAGCAGGGGCCATGTGGATACTGTATGTAGGACTGATGGAAACAAGGTACTTGCACACTTTAGTGAGACGTCCACTGACTTTTTGCCCCGTGGCGGGGGCAGATGATGGAACAGAGAGGTGCACACACACACACAGTTTACTATGTGTCTTTGAGGAGAGGCAGGGCCATCACTCTTTTGCTTTTGTGTGCATGTGTCTGTGTGTGCATGCGCTCCTGTGAGTGTGTCTATGCCTGTGTGTGTATGTACATACGCCTCTGAGGGAGCGTGTGTGTGTGTGTGTGTGTGTGTGTACATGCTTGATCTTTGTTTTCTTTGCCTGTTTTCTCCAATGGGATTTCATTAAGAGTGCACACACACAAACACACACAAATAAATGCAAAAGCACAAATAGACATTTTCACACAAAGGGCAGAGGGCAAACAAAACAAAGGTCAAGCATGTACACGCGTGCACAAACACACACACACACACACACACACACACACACACACGCACAATACACCCAGTACGAACACAAGTCTCATACACATACATACAAAAACTATACATAGATGCATGCACACGAAGACACACACACCAAAACAGACACATGCACAGAC
>CABFOQ010053698.1:10159-41045 GCA_900660455.1 Gephyroberyx darwinii
AGACACACACACATACACACACGCACAATACACCCAGTACGAACACAAGTCTCATACACATACATACAAAAACTATACATAGATGCATGCACACGAAGACACACACACCAAAACAGACACATGCACAGACACTCACATGGGCACACATACTGTACAGACACCCTCACACTAACACATGCTGGCTAGCACACACAAACACATGTGAAGGGAAAACCATGGAGTGTTTTCTGAAAGAGAGAGAGAGAGAAGCGAGGCCAGATTGAGTCATCAAGCTTAGTTTTGAAATAATTAAAAGCACAGATCAGAACATGGAGTTAGTTTTGTCACTACTAGGTAGGCATGGTCCCGATCTGATACCAGGTAATAATACCAGGGCAGGTATCCCCAATACCGATACCGATACCGATACTTTTCATGCGTGTGTGTGCCACCCCCAGGGAAGGCCAGTGCAGGCTCCATGACGTACATCATGGAGCATTTCTCCCAACCTGGAACGTAACATGCAATGGAAGTGGGACTTCTGTATAATGTTTTGTGCTACATCTGTATAAGGAGGTGGAACCACTATCAAGTGTAAAATCGTATTTATTGCACCTGTAAGTACCCAATCAATTCAAATCAAGGCAGGATTACAATAGTGATCCAAAGTAAAAAGCTGACATCAGCTAATATGATATGCAACTGTAATCAATATTGTAGGAGTCATTTTGAGGGTTGATGTGTGAGTTGTTGTTTGGTTGGCACATTCTGAGTCTTGAACGGAGGCAGACTGCTATGGCTTTTGGTAGCTTCCTGGCATTTCAATGCTGGACCAAGGTCATGGATGGGAAGTGGTGTGTGTGTGTGTGCGTGTGTGTGTGAGGTGAGGTCACTGTTGGGAGTACAGCATTGGCATCTGACTGGCTGCCGAGGAAATAGCAGCGACCAGACCTGACATTGCCCCACTTGTCCAGTCTCATAACTCACCGCTGAACTATTATTCTAACTGTTCACGTTTAGCATCAATCTAAAAACTATGATTTAATTTCCTGAGACATGGACGTCTGGGTCTTGACCATACTGCTGGTCCAGAAAACTCTCCTTGACCTCTTAGTGTTCCTTCTCACGCTGTCCCATTTTGTTGCGCTCTCTTGGTTTCTCTGTCTCTCTGTGCATCTGTTTTTCTTTTCTCGCTCACTATGTTTCCCTTATTTTCTACATTATTTAATTCCATTAATCAGTGATTGATTATCTCCATAAGTCTGATTCAGGAGTTAAAGGGATACCCAGGCCAAATTAGAAAAAACAGAACAAAATAATAACAGGAGCATTGTATGTGGTTTGAAAATAAGGGAAACTAATGGAATCAGAGTAAATCATTACTTTCTTTCTTTCTTTCTTTCTTTCTTTCTTTCTTTCCGTCCTTCCTCTTCCTAAACTACAAATTCACTAAGTGCCCATGAACAATATTTTGACAATGTGCTATAAGGGCCCATACTCCAAGCATGGCGTAATACTAGCCTGTTTACCTAGTGACATAAACTGTGTGTGTGTGTGTGTGTGTGTGTGTGTGTGTATAAAGTGAGACCAATATGTTAGTGTTAATGATCATGACCTTCCTGACTGTGACATGAGAGAGAGAAACACCACTCTGAAGGGGGGAAAACTTGTCACCTTCACACACACACACATTGGTGCACACATACATACACACAAAGGACAACACAAACACATGTATGAGCGTATGTACACACTCACACATATGCGCACCTGCACGCACATGCACAAACACACAAAATTACACACATTAAACACGTTTGCGAGCAATGCAGAGACAACTAAAACATTACCTCACCTTCTGTTTGACCAAGAAAACACATCTCCACTTCAAAACCATGCTGGCACTGCTGTATTTTTTCATTCAGTTCACAACTTCACAGTCATTGTGTGTGTGTGTGCGTGCGTGCGTGCAAGAGAGAGAGACCCTTTTACTCCAAAATGAAATTAAATAGTTCCACAAGAGTAGAAAACCCAGAAAAGCAATTTGTGAGGACTGTGTTGTGGACCTCTTTATGAAAAGGCTGGTTTTCATATTGGGGGTTAGGGTTTCTTTTACGGTTAGAATCCTTGGACTCTTACAGTGTTAGATATCATATCATCAGTCTGTGATGTTCAATGCATTTCCGTGTTGTAATTCACTTTTTTGGTGTACTCACTTTCCCTCAACCTGCCTCATCTACTTCTACTTCAATTAGTGGTTTTCCTTTGTTTTTCCAGAATGCTGTTCGACAAACCCCAGAGAAGGGGCGTGAACTTGTTGCCTTCGATCAAAGGTGGATGTACGGGAATAAATAATAATAAATATAGCTAGCTAGTCAACTATTGTGTGAACATTTGGGCATATCTATGATCACGGTCGCACCTGTTATTCAAAACACAAGATGGCTTGGGGCTGCATTGCATTCTGGTGATAACTTTTTGCCAGTTATCCGCAGGAATAAGAAAAATACTCCACCAAACAACAAATTGGGCCCAGAATTGCAAGGTACATTGCATATCTTTAATAGTATTAAAGTCTTAAGGTTAGGGTTTAAGCAGGTCAGATGTAAGCCCTCAGGTTAGCATTATGGATTATGGATGAACAACAATTCACGCAGATAACAATGTCCTCATATGTATAGGAGAAAAATTACCTGTGTGCATGAGTGAAAACACTTACATGTATTCTTATGTGTGGGAGTGGGTATCGGTATGTGTGCCTGTGTTTTTTTATGTATGTTTTTGTATGAGGATGGGACTAATTCCCTCATGCAGAAGTATATTACATATTGTGTGATTGTTGACTATAGGGCTTTGCCAGGAAACAGTTGGATGCCTGGATGCCTTTGAACAATCTGTGTAGCCAGCCATGCATGGCACTGCTTACTCTGTGGTACTGGCAGAGTTTGGTCCTGGCATAGTAAATTTTTCATGGATCCCCCTGCCCATAACTGACACTATGTTCATTTTCAGGGTCACTCCCTCCTCCTCTGACCTCTCCACGGTTACAATTAGATTGGAAACACAATTACAGAATAGAATATGTGTGTTATATGTAAAAATAAGAAAGAAAAACAATGTCCTTGCAATCCTTTTAACTGCCGGATTTTGTGATATTAGTTTAATAGCACAAGTTACTGTATTTTCTGATGATTTCTTTTCCCCTTACAGTTTTGCAATCTCATTATATTTAAATATTTAAATTGGGCTACTGTGAAAAGCATTTAATTTCATTTTCTTGTGTTGCTTCCCATTGAACTTGAAACATAAGGTCAATAACCTGTTTTCTTAAACTACTGCCACTGAATAAATTTCACGGCAAAATTATGAATCCCTATTGGAATATTATTATTACTGAATATTACAGTGACACCAGAGGAGATGGAAATACCATAAAGTGCAAAAAGGTAATTCTAACTCTTGAGTGCCAAGGAGACACTATAAGTCCCTAGAGGAATGTTATAGGAATATTGTTGTGATTGTACATTAGGGTAGCCTTGGTAACAAGGTGATTATATTTCTCGCTTCCAATCAATTTACAACACTAGTAACTGCGCTCTATAGAAGCGGACCTGCTTTGCGGACCGGTTTTCTTAACGGACCTTATTCGCTGCCGCACAGATTCCTTTGACATTGCTGAGGTGGGGACAGTTTTGGCAAAACGTGAAGGTTTAATTGGGAGAGCAATTAAGTGACATTCCGCTCCTTGCAATATTAGGATATTGTGAGTTTGTAGCGGAGTCATGTATCGGCGACCGCTGCAGTCTGCCGTCAGAAGCTTTATTAACGTGACAGCGTCCAGAGCCGCCGGAAAGGTAACGAAATGTTCGCATCAAGTTAGCTAACGTTAGCGTTAGCTTAGCTGGGTAGTAGTAGCATTAATAGCCAACAAACACGTCGCACTATTTACAAATCGCTAACTACAACTGGCTGCTTGTCTGTAAATAAACAGTGACAAGATATAGCAACAGAACAGTGAACAGTTACCAACAGAATCAAATGAAAGCTCACTGTGTGTGTGTGTGTGTGTGTGTGTGTGTGAGCCAACATGAAATCAAAACACACCAGCTAGCTGGATAATATGATTAGTTGCGTGTGTTGCTTGTTGTAGGCTGATTTCTGTAGTTAGGAGGACTCAACCATGCTGGGTAACCGTCACTTCTGACTAACGGTAACTGTCACAAAAGGAGTCAAAACTAATGGATTTTTCTTAGGTGGAAACAAAGTCCCTACTTTAAACAAATTATTTCAAAGTCAAAACCGACTTCTGAAGGAACAGTCAACATTAAATTGAATTCCGACCTTCAAGTCAAATAGACGCTGATAGATTTAACAGCTCTGTTTGAACTTTTCCTGGCTTTTGTACAGCACAAAATAACCTTCAGGAGTAATACTAAGCAAAGGCGTCGAGTCCCCGATTAAGGAAAAGTAGTACTGGAAGTCAAGTCAAGTTTAATTTTGAAGTGAGAATCAATTAATACATTTCTTTATTAAATTTATTGACCATCCAATGTAATTAAAATGTGCATAGCAATCTGGGGACCAAGCTTATCTGAACTGTTTGAACTGTTTAAGCCAAGAGTGAAGTTAATACAGATGTTGTAAGCACTCTTAGGAAATGATTCATTGAATACTACAACAATGGATGTTTGTCTTGAAATATGGTGTATGAAGTACTTCCTGCTTTAGCCCCACAGTATTATCTCACTTTTCCAACCGCACATGCAAAAAAAGTAGATGTTTGAGCAGATACACTCAGTAGCTTCCCAATTTGGTGCTGCATGGAATTGATGAGCCCTTATTTGTACCAGGGAAACATTGGAATCCCAGAACCACATGCTTTTGCCTCCTTAATATTGATCCTTCTTGTAACGCTCCTTCTCTCTCCTGCGCTTTCTCTCTCTCTCCCCATCTAGGCATTAGATCAAGAAGCTTATTTTGCCAGAGCTTTAGTAGCCTGCCAGCTGGCCAGAGCCTCCTCTCCCTGTCTGACACCATGTCGGACACTGCACAGTACCACACAGGTAAGGACACAGGCACACAAACTGATATAGAAACACACGGCGTAAGCATATTGCAACACAAAGCCTATGCCTCTCAATCAGCTGATCATTGCCACCTTACATCAAGGTCATCACAAGAAAATTGTACACTTATTATTTTCCAATACACTTTTGCTCATGCCAATAAAGATAACTATGGTCATGGTGACAGTAATATAGACATCAAGGTATGAAGACGATGCAGCTAAGAATAGGTCAGCCTATTAATTTACTCAACAGCTGCTCTCTTTGGGTAAACAGCAAGGTCTGCAGGTATGTGTCATCAGTTGTGTGTGTGTCTGTGAAATTGGACATGTGTGTTAGCTGTTGATGTGATCCCCAGGGACCCCCAATCAGTTTTATATGGGAGGGGGAGGGCGGCGACCGCAATATCAAAGTCTAATAAGTTGTCTATAGCCGCTTTTTCATAACAAACAAAGTTTGCTTAAATTTAAGTAGGCCTAACGTTATGATAGTGTGAAACACAGCACACATTTCTCTCGCATGAACATATAAAAACATTGCAACTAACCAACAATGCTCAATCGGTGGGAGTCCTGGGCTCGCAACAAGCCGGGCCCAGCGAGGTGTTTTTCTGTATTTCAAAAATATCAAATGTTGCGTGGCCTGGTACCAGTCCACGGCCCAGTGGTTGGGCACCGCTGTGGTAGAGGAGATACATGAACAGAATATAAAACTATTTTAGGAGCATTGTGTCCTCCTGCTGTGATATCTCCATCAAGGCTGTTCTCACTCTCTTCTTTCCCCCGCTCTCTCCACCCCCTCTTCTCTTCCTTCCCTCTTTATTTCTCCATTCTTCTCCATCTGCCTTTCTTTCCATACTTCCTTTATTCTGTCACATGTCTCCCTCGTTCCTTCCCTTTCATTTCTCCTTTCTTGTCTTGTACCCCTTCCTTTCTCTCTCTCCTTTTTCAATCTCCCTCCTCCCTTCCTCTCTCCCCCTCCCTTTGCTTTCCTTCCCCCTCACCCTTCATCCCTCCCTCCCTCTCTCTCTCCAGCTCTATCATGTGAAGGAGACGCCCCAGCACACAGAGGAAGAGGTCGGGGCCTTCACCAAGCTCATTGAGGCCATGGGCTTCACAGGACCCCTCAAATACAACAAATGGGTGAGTGACAGAGAATGAGGTAGGGTGGGAGGGAAAGAAGGAAGGAGTGATGGGAAGGGGATGGAACAAGGGAGCAAGAGAGGGAAGGAGTGATTGAAGAAGGAAAGGAATGGGGACTGCGCAGAGCTCATCCAATATATGAGCCTCACAGGACCCTTCATATGTAACAAATGGGTAGATGAAGGATGGAGAGGGAGAAGGAGGAGAGGGAGGGGAAAGTTGCTGAATGAGGTAAAGAAGAGGGGGAGAGAGTGAGAGAGGAAGTACTGTCATGGCGTCAACATTTTATTTCAATGCATTCCCTTTCCATTGTGATAACTGATATCGTTGTAGCTACTCCTGAAATGAATTCATCTCAACTTGTGGGTTTTAGGGCTTTTCCCTAAAAAGGCATGTGATGTGTTTACAAGCAGCTGAGTGAGATCAGTCTCTGGTGAGACGGAGAACATAACGTGAGACGTTAGAGATCCATTTAGATCAAGTGCTATACATTGACCAACTTTTTATTTTGTGGCCGTGCCTATATTGTGCGGGTGCGCCACAGATGAGCCTGTAGGGGAAACACTGATATCAAGTACCAATCTGATCCATGTAACTTTAATCATCCAATTTGAAGTCAAAGGAGGGATCAGTTTAGGATTGGAATGAGTATCATTAAGATTTGGAACACAATATTTGGGTCATAGGACAAAAATGACCCACTCACCTTGGTTTGAAAATCACCGCAGAGACCCATAACCTTGTTAAATGATACTGACAGATGCGTGGAAGGGAGGGAATAGAACCTGACACAGTATATTAACACATCGGCGAGTCTGCATTACTAACCTCTGTTGCATTGTTCCTATTGGTGTGTGCTGTAGAATAATCTCATAAGACCACGCTGTGTTCTGTCTGACCAGTACCAGGTGTGGCTGCACAGTTAGGAGAAAAAACATCGAAGTCACAATGTTATGCAATTTCCAAAGTGCAAGACGCTGCAGTTTTTCTCCTGGAGGGGAAAGCTGTTTCAGGCAGCTTCTTAAACAGTGTAATTTTGTAAATACTTATGATAAATACTCCTGTTTCCACATTCACATTTCAGTTATATTATTTAGTAAAATATTTGCAGTACTTTTTTTTGCCCTAGGGTCAGGCAAGTCAAACCGTTGGGAGTGGGGCCACATAGGAAAAAAGCAAAGGTCAAAGGACATGAATATATAGCACACATGCGTCATGATCGTTTTTACAGTTATGCTTTGGTGTTTTATAGAGAGAGGACAGGTGTGTGTGTGTCTGTGTGTCTGTGTGTGTGTAAAAGAGGACAGTTATACAAGGTGTGTGTGTGTTTATTGGTTGCATTCATATAGAGTGGCCAGATAAGGAAGTTGTCCATACTGTATGTCTATGTGTGCGTGTGTAGAGGCCAAATAGGCAAAACGTCTATTTATGTATAGATGACACTTATGCAAACTTTTGTATGTGTGTGAGAATAGTGAAAGGACACATGGGCAAATTGCTTGGTTGTATACAGGGAAAGAAACCAACTTATTACAAAGTGGCTGGTAGAGAAACTTACCAGCCATAGCAAACATTTACCAGCATTTGGTTGATGGCAGGTATCAACCACCCTGGTGGATATGGTAGAAATGCAAACTGTCTGTGTGTGCAAGTTAGGCCTGCACCGAATATTCGGTAAATTAAAGCATTTTTTTATCAAAAAACAATTTACATTTTCTGAGATTTGCGAAAGTCACCTCGATGGCCGATCTGCTGTTAACTTGGAGAGTAAGAAGAGCCACTTCCATAGACTCATTGGCTATGGTAAGAACGGTAGCTGGCAGCCAAACTAACAGTGTACTTGATAACAGCAGCCTAGACTGAACATGAACGCACCAATGTGTGGGAGAAGTTTTTGCAAAACCTATTGAATGAAATACAATACAGTGTGAACTCTGCTAAAGCAAGCAACTCAACTACTTCTGTGAAAGTGGATTTGAAGCTCAAACACCTCAGAGTCATTGCATCCCAGTTATCATACTGACATTCCTTCATTGTAATACAAAACGCCTGTAATGGTGAGGAAAAAAATGTCTCAATGACACATTAATTACAGTTAAATTCATTCTAGATATGCCTATTTGATTTTTTTAATTACATTATGAAAAGCGTAATACTTTAGATTCACTGGGCTATCGTATTTAGTTTACAGATTACGCTGTGTGGAACTTTTATACATTGGTCTAAAGTGACATTTTGATTGTTTTTTTAATAAATTGTGTTGCAGCCCTAGTGAAGTGTAGCTAAGACAGTGACTTAGTTGCGTGTGTGTGTGTGTGTTTAGTGGACAGTTATGTGTCTCCAGCGTGTGTGAGGTGGTCAGAGGGCGAGAGGAGAGCTCCAATCCCCTCCACAGCTTAGCTTTAATTATGGTGTTGTCAGCCAGGAATGTTCCTCCCAGCACATAAACACACAGACAAACTTTTATCACAGAGATTCACTAGCACTTGGCTGGTAGCTAATGTTAATTTCCCAATCTGCATGTGAGTCACTTCAGGATAAAAAGGAAGAGGAAACTCTGATGATACCACCCCCAACAGTTTTAAAAGCCAGGGCGAAACGTTTAAGCCTTGTGACACCACCCCAAACTTGTAAGGGCTCACTCTTCGTTTGGACCGGAGAGAGAGCTCTAAAGTGGTTTGTGGTGTTTGGCAGGGTGTGTAAGATGCACATAGTCAACAGTAGAAATAAGTTACAGAAGTGTCATTAATATGTTCAGGGATGTGATCTTTCAGAATTTCATGTTTTTTAGTCACATTCATCTCATCACACCCTGCTAGTGTGCATGCTTCCCAAGAACTCACATCATAAAAGCCTTAAGGGTTTTTATGTTTATGGCGAGGGTTTGGTTGTGTTGGAGGTTTTTTTTGGCCAAAGAGTGTAGGAGGTGGCATAAGTGCAGAGGAATGTGGGTTCTGGCGTTTCATCTGGCAAAGTGTTTGGCTACAGGCTGGCTTGGCATGGGCAGAACATGTCTCTGACCTCATATCCTGTTTCTACGCAGAGGTTTGTGTTGCCTTCTGTGTCCCTGTTCCCTCCCTATAAGCATTGCAATTGATT
Organism: Gephyroberyx darwinii; assembly: GCA_900660455.1. NCBI lineage: Eukaryota > Metazoa > Chordata > Actinopteri > Trachichthyiformes > Trachichthyidae > Gephyroberyx > Gephyroberyx darwinii. Next base: position 19,446 of record CABFOQ010053698.1, read on the forward strand.
TATTTGTGGCAGCCCAGTATAATATCAGTCAGACCCATTACGAACTGCCAGATACCCAAACCGACACAATGACATCAGGGATGCAATCAGGAGCACACCAGAAAATCCTGAAATCCTGGAAAAATTATGGGAAAAATAGAGGAAGGAGGAGATGATTAAAGGCCTGCGGTTGAAGGGAAATACCACTGATTCAGTTTGTATATGTTTATGCATGGTTTAATTTTACAAGGATAGCTAAAGCTACGTGTTGCTACCCATTGCGTTCTATGTAACGTATTTTTAGCTCCTGTGCACCATTTTCCAATAAAGACGATTGTTATTTGTGATCATGGTACCACTCTGCCTGAAGCCAGAATGGAGAGAGCAGCATATGTTAGGGCTGAATGTTCATGGCTAAAATGACACCCCCATTATTTTGCTAGATGTTGTGATCATGGTTAGTCTTCTTGATTGTTTGAGTAACAAAAATATTTTACTGCACTTTTTGCCTCTTATATCAACATCTTGACCATTTAACTGCAGTGATTGTTCTAAATGAGCTGAAATATTGACAACGTACAAAGGTCCTACAATTGTGGAATTGTGCAGCCCTATCATTATTGACTGTGGAAGCTAAAATCTCAATATACAATTAATTGTGCAGCCCTGACATACACTACATGGCCAAAAGTACATGGTCACCTGCTCATCTAACATCTCATTCCAAAATCACGGGCATTAATATGGGGTTGGTCCCATTTGCTGCTACAACAGCCTCCACTCTTTCCACTAGATGTTGGAACATTCACAGCCACAAGAGCATTAGTGAGGTCGGTACTGATGTTGGGCGATGGCCTGGCCCACAGTCGGCACTCCAATTCATCCCAAAGGTGTTGGATGGGGTTGAGGTCAGGGCTCTGTGCAACTTCTTCCACACCGATCTCGACAAATTTCTGTATGGACCTTGCTTGGTGCACAGGGGCATTGTTATGCTGAAACAGGAAAGAGCCTTCCCCAAACTGTTGCCACAAAGTTGGAGGCACATCTCAAATCGTCTAGAATGTCATTGTATGCTGTAGTGTTATGATTCCCTTCACTGGAACTAAGAGGCCTAGCCCTAACCATGAAAAGCCCGCGTTTCCACTGCTCCAGAGTCCAATAACGGCAAGCTTTACACCACTCCAGCTCATGCTTGGCATTGTGCATGGTGATCTTAGGCTTGTGTGTGGCTGCTCGGCCATGGAAACCCTTTTCATGAAGCTCCCGACAAACATTCTTGTGCTCATGTTGCTTCCAGAGGCAGTTTGGAAGTCGGTAGTGAGTGTTTCGACCGAGGACAGACTATTTTTACGCGCTTCAACACTCGGCAGTCCCATTCTGTGCTTGTGTGGCCTACCACTTTGCGGCTGAGCTGTTGTTGCTCCTAGACATTTCCACTTCACAATAACATCTCTTACAGTTGAGCGGGGCAGCTCTAGCAGGGCAAAAATTTGACAAACTGACTTGTTGGAAAGGTGGCATCCTATGATTGTGCCACGTTGAAGGTCACTGAGCTCTTCAGTACGGCCCATTCTACTGCCTGTGTTTGTCTATGGAGATCATATGGGCGTGTGCTTGATTTTCTACACCTGTCAGTAATGGGTGTGGCTGAAATAGCCAAATCCACTAATTAGGTGTCTGCATACTTTTGTTCATGCAGTGTATGTCCTTAAAAGATAATTGATTGCTAATGATGTTTTCTCTGTTTTTTTTCACAGAAAATCAAGATCGCTGCTTTGCGCATGTACACATGCTGTGTAGAGAGAATCAATTATGATGAGTTCTTTGAAAGTAAGTCTAGAGCAACTCTATGAAGGTGTTTCCCTGCCAAAACTATTTTCAGAAGTGTAACTCATGATTTGCAAGAGCGAAAAACAATTTGAGCAAGAAAATCTGATTTGTATTCACAAAACTCTTTTTTCAGTTACGCTTTTACACTTGCAAACGTCAATTTTGCACATGCCGATTTGTGTCACTGTTGTGTGGGACAGGATTTGCAAGCGAGATCCAAGATTTGCAAGCAAAGGGGAGGTGGGGGCTAGAACACAGAGATATCTGATTGGTGCACAGACACTGATCGCTATGCTCTGCACTGATTGGATACAGAATGTGTCACTCTGACTGGCACCGTAACTGTTCCATTGTGTTAGCTATAGTGGATTTATTTTACTAAATGAGCCTTGAGTAGATCTAGCTAGTTTGCTAGTTACAAGAAACTATACCTGGTTGGTAGGTTTGTATTACTCAGACTATGAACATTAATGGAGCTTCAAATAATATCGGTGTAGCAGACTCGCTACCCCCGGAGTAGACAGAGACACTGGCAGGAGTAGAGAGATCATGGGTGATCTGACTTTGTCTACACAGAACATTCAGCATTGGTTTGGTACTAGTACTGATCCAAATATATACACACTCTATACCCTAAAGCATTGGTAGTGGGACTAGTCCAAATGGAGCTGATGGGCGTTCAGTGACAGTCACCACCTCCCTGACACATTTATTTGGCACTTTACTGCCTGGCACACACACCTATATACCCACACACTTGGAGCCTTGCTGGTACCATACTGCATTTGAAACCAGCTGCTCATGCCTGTTCAGTATGCAGTGTCCCCTGGTGTAGGCAGGCTCAGAGGTATGGGTTTGGTTTCTAGTGCTGCTTCTTTACTTTATCAGTGGTTTTTAGACCTGGGATTCCAATTTAGTAATGGACCCCTCACCCTGGGACCCAGGCTCAGTAAAACGTATATCATATCACATTTCATATGAGACCTGACACGTCTCGTGTCCAGACTGACGCTGTTTAACACCCATGAAATTGTAATGACTAAAACTAATAGTAGGTGAGTTGTCATTTTTTAAGTAAATGAACTAAACATAGTTCAGCAACATGAGCATAAGGTTTTGAGAAATCGGCCTGTAATTTAGGATTTAGTAATTTTGCACCCACAGAATTTCACTGGGAGGGTCCGCAGACGCACCGTACACAACTAGAAAAATGTAACTATGTGCCAGGGGGCAGACGCCATGGAGATGTTGATTGGATTGTCAGGGTATTGAGGCTGAAAACACTTCCTCATGTCCTTTCTGGTGCTGTATACAACTCATCCAAGATGGACCAATTAGAGAGAGAGAGAGAGGTAGCGGAGCAAGTTCACCTATGACCCATCTTTTTGCCTTCACAAAAAATTTAGCCTGGTGAGAAATTTCCACAAATGTGGAATCTGATATTGAAGAATGCACCAGAAAGTAGAAAACACTTTTAGGACATTTAGGATATTTGTTAAAACATAGAAATGGGAACATGCTCTGTGCACAGAACGACTTGTCTGCATACAAGACGCAGACAGCAGCGCCCGTGCGAGCCAAGGCACAGTACTGGAAATGAAACATGAGTGTTGTCTCACCTCTTTCTTGTAACGTGTTTCAGAATGCTCCCTCCCTGACACGCTCAACTCTTGGTTCCTGGTTGCACAGTTGCATGTATGGTGAGTCCAACACGCACACACACACACACACACACAGTGGTGTTTCTGTTTCTTTTGGATTGTATTTCTTCCCCACGATCACACACTCCATCTTCCATCGCTTTTTTATTTCTCGTATTTTGTTCTTTTGTTTCCCTTCTCTCTTCCTTTCTCCTCATTAATTCTTATGCTTTTTCTCTTTTTTATTCTCTCCTTTTCCTTTCCCCTTTCTCTCCTTCTCATTCCTCAATATGTATCCATCTTTCTCCCCCTCTCTCCACCTTTACCTCTCCATATCCCCACTTCCTGCCACCACCATGCCCCCCTGCTACTGCTCCATCTCCTCCCCCTCCCTCCTCTAGGATGTGTTTGGTGCGGATGCGCCAGGAGGGCCGAGCAGGAAAGTACATGTGCCGCTACATTGTCCACTCCATGTGGGAGGATGTCGAGCAGAGGAGCAAGATCATGGGGGTGAGTGTGTGTGTGGCCATAGCAGTTTAGTTTGTCTCTAAAAATTGTACAGTGCAACTGAATGGGCTGAATTTTGCTACACAAATCTAATGTCTCTCAAATGACTAGCTTCCAGACTGTCACTCCTGCCGTCTGGTAACTGAAAACAGAACAAAATATTATTCTGTTTGATGATAATGAAAACTTTTTCCTGTTGGGGGTGAAATAACGGTGCAGTAATGCGCAGTTGTTTTACACCCAAATATATGTGTGAACAGTTCTCAACCAGAAAGTGTAGCCAAATCCCCGGAGAGACGGCCTGGCTGCAGTCACTGTGTCCACAGAGTTGTTCCTCTATTCTTTCTCAGTGGAGCAGGTCCAGGAAGTGTCGCTTGTTGACATCACAGACTTACATTTTGTAAATCTTGGCTTCTCTTGCATCTAGCTTTCAGAAAGATTTGCTCGTGTACACAAATCTAGACTTAACTGTCAAAGATCATAGGAAAGAAATACACAGTAATTCTTCAGGCTTGTGGGTTGCGGCGGGGGGGTTCACTGTAAGTGAAAGGTTGGTTATTTCCTTACTTTCTCACGTCTTACCGTACTCCATCTCTATCATGCATGATCATACAAGGGTCCTGGGAGTATTTTGTTACACCTTTGTCAGCGCGCTGTGGCTACTGTCTTCTTACTGTTGCTTTTAATGTTGATCTAGTTGGTGATCAAATTATGGTTAGACAAATATATTGGCTTCAAGTGATATCAGCCAGTCGTGACATCCCCTCCCTGACCATTTATGTTTTCTTCAAGTTAATTCTTCATTTAAAGGTCTACTGAGTTTAGTACCAGAGTTTCCCCTATCACTGACGAGGTGGAGAGTTTTAGTGTCACATGATGTTGCTGCATACAGGGTGCAAAATTAACACCTTCCTCTAGCCAGTGCTGGCGAAGTTTGCCTACACTACCAGCCACCACAGTAGACTATGAAACAAAAAGTCTTACTCTAAAAATATAGTTGGCTGGTAAAACAGTGGAAGTGGCGGGTGAGTTTTGGGGTACACCAGTCACTTTGGCTGGTGGACAGAAGCTGAAAGGAAAAATCCGCCCTCTTGAACTGTTCACATCACAAACCAGTTGAACCACTGGAATGTAAATGTGTGAATTTATCTAAGTGTATATAAAATAAAGGGATAAATGAGTCTACATGAAATGACATTGCAACCCTGTTTAGTCATACAAAGTATGTATAAATATGAAACAGTTTGTCTAAGGATACTGTACATAGGGTTAAGTCAAGAGCAATGTAAGTACACGGCAGATAGATGTCATCAGTTTGTGATGTTTGGTGCATTCCAGGTTTGTTTTGTGATTAAGTGTTGTCACGTACAACGCTGTGGTGTGCTGTGCTCAGTTGTTCAAATGACAAAAAAGCCGTCGAAGAGGGAGTTATATTTCACTCGCTACTGATGATCCACGAAGATGCAAGCTGTGGCTGCATTGCATTCTGGTCTATTGATGCTACTATTGGTGAAGAAATTGGTATCTCTTCCTCTCCTATGATGGATTTCTCCCTGTATGATTTGTTGAATGTCGATGCAAAATGGTGGGTCTAGAAAGAAGACCTCGCCCTTTGATTCTGAGGGACTGACACCAAAACCTGACGATTACTGTTGATATTTGTAGATGGTTAAAACAGAAATCTGCTATCAAACTCCATTGCTGTTGCACTGGAAATATCTCAGTGACGTCACATCATCTATGATCTTTTTCATGGGAATAAGAAAAATACACCAAACAATGGACCCATGAATGCAAGGTACATCACCAATAGCTGTTTAATAGCTGTTACTGTGTTTTAGGGTGGATTTTTCCTTTTAACTTTCCTGCCCTGCCTGCGTATAAAAACACCCATGTTGGCGGTCGCCTCACATATAATCCAAGTCACTTACTGCTGACTGAAGTAGGCTTAATATAGCTTATAGACTGACAACTAAATACTAGAAAAATCACATCTCTCTATATTATCCATGATGTTAACGAAGTCGGATGGTTGAATGGGAGCCAAGGTTAAGCTCAGTATACACTATGAGGTCTTTAGTTGTACTCCTTTAGCCTTGCGTGACAGAAAGGGGTCAGAAATGAGAAATGACTGTGGAGTTTGTGAGGTCACTCTTGGTGTGTGTGTGTGTCTGTGTGTGTCTGTGTGTGTGTGTTGGGCGGAGCATGGGGGAGAGGGCACGTGGGGGAGCGCTGCAGGTGTTTTCACAGCTGTGTGTGTGAACTGCTTTTTGTCATCATATGTACATACACATGCATACATCTTTGTGTGCGCACATACACACGCACACAACCTAAGTTGCAAGAGTTCAAAAATCTCATCCTCATCAACGCCCAACCTGAAACTTAACCCTAACCCAAACATTAACCTAACTTGACCAAAACCCAGACTCCATCCTCAAAATTAACCCCTAAATGCTCCAACGCTTTCTTTAAACTGACTCTTATTCTGACTCCAACTTTAAACGTTCTGCCATGAAAAAACCTTTTGCCTCATGGGCCCAGGGAAAGGTTCAACTTACTACTGTACTTTGAGGCTGCCGCTCTCTCGTTTCAGCGTTTCAGCTCCTCACAAACCAGTAAATGTGTAGAAACATTAAGTTAATTTAAGACATCTAAAAGTACAAAGGCTTGTGTGTTATTTGTTAAACCGCATTGTGTTTATCAGCTTTTATGACTTAGATGAAGATCAGACCATATTTTAAGAGCCATTTATTCAAGAAGGCAGATAATTCAAAAGGGTTCACAAACTTTTTCTTGCAACTGTATATTATTCACATTATCTGGAAATGTTGCTTTCTGAAAAACTGGACCATGAACATTATGGAGTAGACTTTTCCGTTTTATGAAGGCATGTTTTTCAAGCCATATTACAAAGACATATCCATTCTCTGTGTGTGTGTGTGTGTGTGTGTGTGTGTCGCACATGGAAGAACCTGGCCTACAGCCTACACAAAATGTTCATAATCAAGCCCAACACTAGCAGCACACATGTTTTTAACACACACACACACACACACACACACACAGGACCCGTGATTGGAGTTGTTCTTAGGTTTCATGCTAATTGTGGTAAGGAGCAGTAAAAACACTGGTCATTTTCTCCATGTTCATACCTGCTGCTACTGCCAGTTGAAGCCAACCAAACTCAACACGGCTATCTCACTTTTCACTGCATGATTGCTGAACTACTGCTGCACTTTGGCTCCCCAAGAGAAACAGTTTGGAAAAATCAAGTTTTGTGTTCCAATACACTAATTTGATTGTACTGTTTTGCATTGAATCATTTTCTGCAGTATTGTTACAGGGACTTTCACGATTGCTACCACATGTCCACCTTCATTTAGTGGCATGTAGTGAAGGGCTGCAAAGTTATGATCAGGTCTGAAGTTGAATGAGGTCAAGAGATTCAGGTTTTCTTACAACGCTGTACAAAGTGTTTTTAATGGGAGCAGCTGTCCTCCATTTAATCAATATTTGACTGTGGGCTAAACTGTGTTAATGCCCAAAGCTACAGTCAAAGGAGGCGGCAATGGTGTGTCAGTGGAAGAGGATGGTGTAGGTGTTAGCAACAATGCAATGGATGACAGTTATCTACTGAAGCATGTCAGTATTCAAGATCAATACCTTTATGAATACCTTTTATGCTTCTCTTTTACTGTCTCTCTCTGTCCTGCTGTCTTTCTTTCTCCGATGTAGATTGATGCCATCCATAGAAAGGAAACTATGAAGGCGATGACGGAGACCTTCTATGCAGCTATTTTTGGATATGATGAGGTAAGAGACACTTTTCCATAAACAGGGTTCATAGAGGGTCATTGAAGTTCCGGGCTTTCATTTCTTGTAGATCTAAAAAAGATATTTGTGAGGAATTGTTTGAAAAGTCCTTGAATTTGATGCAGACCAAATCATCCTGTAAGTTTACTTAAAACTGGGGGAAAAGGGCTTGAAATTTTGTATCCAAAGCATGTTTCTGAACCTTGGATAGGGCTGGGAGGTGTGGCCTAAAATTTATATCACGGTATATTTTGAATTTTGGACAGTAACAGTATATATCACGATATATAATTATTTTCATAATTTCAATAGAACATGCTTTAAAAATAGTACAATACTCTGGGATAGTAAGTATTGTCTGGAGTTAGGTTATTATTGATTAACTATTAGTTAGCTTATGTGTTATTCCTTTAGTATAATAGGACAAATTTCACATTGAACTGAAGTTGAATATTTTAATATTTTAGCATTTGTATTGGTGTCTGTGGTCATACAAACTTCTTTCTTTCAAACTTCGTTCTTCTTTTAATCCCCACGACTAGTTTATAGAAGAAATGTTAAAACATACTATTTACATTATTTACAGTAAATATGTGAGAAATATGTTTTAACCTGCTAATGGTAATGATTCAGTATTACTATGGACAATGTGGAAGTGCTTTTATTTTGAAGTGCAACTTCAAAATAAAAGTAACTTGTCCACAGTAACCTGCAGTGTTTTTGCTAGTTTTCGTGATGTTATGAATACGAGACGTCGGGTACAAAGGTCCGTTTTCTTTACTTTGTTCTTTGTAAAACTGCAGCATATTGGCAAGTAAATGTTCAGTTTGAATGACACCTATTTTGATTATTATTAGAAGCTTCCACTTCACTACAGCCTCGCTAGCAGTGCTGGCGCTACTTGTCTCCATTTCTTGACTCATCTTGTTTACAGGCATACGTAAAACACGTGCGTTTGTTGGCACGTAAAGGGGAAGAGTACATCCACCTACGTATTAGTATTGGCCTAGGAATGCTGTCCATGAATGACGCTCGCGCGCTCTATGTATTAGTCAAAACCCATTGTCTACCGGTACAACCGGTATAGCCATACCATACCGTTTATACCGCCCACCCCTATTATGAATGTATTCATACAGATACTAAATTGCCTATTTTTGCAATGCCTGCTTATTGATAATGGTCTGAACCTGGTGCCATCATTGAAAGGATTACTAAACTACACTTACTATCTTGTCTTCTCCATAGATTTGCTGTAGCTGTTCTGCCACCTCCAGTGTTCCGTCTGGGCTTCCGTCGTCAATTACAATAATCTCGTAATCATATCCACTGCAAAAACAACACCATTAATAAGAGTGACTTGTCTTTGGTTGTGGAGCCCTTTCTCTCAGATTTGCACCCACACACCCACACACTCTCTCTATATGTATGTATAAGTTACACACACACACGCACACGCACAGTATATAAAGTGCTAAATGGGCTATAGTTAACTTGAAACTACCTCTATATTTTTACATTCGAGTCTAGACATAGAATGTGTATTTACAACTAAACAACGAGCACCCCAGCCACTTCCTGTTACAGATCTGATTTCAAGACAGCTCATCACTGAGCCTCATCTTGCCACAGCACTTGCTAGCACTAGCTTAAGAGCTTTGACAGTAAGGGAAAAACAACCCACCTTTCGCCGAAATGCTTTACCAAGAGCCACACAATCAAAGGCAGATTCTCCCGTTCGTTGTACGTGGGTAATAATACAGAATATTTGTCTCCATCTCCCTTGTTTCGCTGTGAGGTTTTTCGACTTGCCATGGCAGTGTAAACTATTATAGTTAAAACGCAATCAAGAAGAGTGGAACAACATCCTCTTCGCTGTATTCAAAATAAAAGTTTCGAGCACATCCTCGCGTTTTAACTGTAGCTAGCGGTAGAGTGGGTGTCGTACTGCAATTTAGGACTGATCTTTTAAACTGACCTGAACAGCGACACTGCATCACGGAAAAAAGACTAACATTGCATTTCCTCGACTGTTTCTATGCATGACGTTTACCAAGGCTAAGACATTCAGTTATATTAAGACTACTTTCTTGCTTTTCTTTCGAAAGTTAAACGCGCTTTCGTGGTAAAACCGGAAATAGTATTGTGCACCATTGAGGTTACCTTCACGGAGCTACTTGCCAGGTTGGAACATTAAGTGCTCTCCAAAATATTCACCACTAGAAACAATTCTCTATTCAACATTTTTCCGGACAGAGGACTGAATTAACAAGTAACCGACATAATCACCACAATAATGGATTGAATTCCTGTGGGGAAGTTCCTTTTTCACTTGCTCCCCTCCAAAGGGAGGTCACAGGTCAGGGTCAGATACAGAACAGCTCCCTGGAGCTGGTAGGGATTCAGTGTCTTGCTCAAGGACACTTCAGCAGGGCAGCCCCTATTAAATTTGAAATCAATGACAGGGACAGATTTCGTTAGAGTAGATACATATTTTATTGATTTATTGATTTTATTGACAAAATCAAAAACAACGCACACACACAGACACAGACACACACACACACACACACACACACACACACACACAGCTGAGATACATAATGGAATGCTTGCCACCTAAACCCAAGGAAATTAGAAACTGTAAACATGGATTACAATGAGAATACATACAAAATATCATACAGGAATAACTGCATACAGTAAAATGTAATTATAATAAACAATATACAAATTATCATACACACATACCAACGGACATTCTCACAGTATCATTTATAGCTTGGAACAATGTTTTTACACCATGGACTTTGCATTTTCATCGTTCTTGAGGCAGTTGAGGTTAGAAGAGCAAATAAAATAGGCAGGGGTGTCGCTTTGAAAATACAAAGGTAGCTATAGTACTTGGTATTGATATATGTTACAGTGCATGAATACAAAAACATACAAATACAAACATTTTCAGTGCGAAGATGGTTTATGTTCCTTAATAAGACACTGTCAGACACTTATCAAAACACTATCCTATGTTAGAAAGTTTATTATTTACTCTCAGTAATGATACATGTTTATTGCTCAGCAATTTTTACGTGAAAGACAGAACATTGTAACAGGAAGATTTGGAGTGTCCCTTCCTGTATTTTCCTTTATCCACATATGGTGGAGCCTGTGTGGCCCCCTAGTCAGTCACTGGCAAGTTCAACACACCAGACTTCTTCGGTGGTGCTTTTTCTAGCTCCGGTCCCAGTCTGTCCATCAGCTCCAGTGGAACCATTGTCACTTCAAACAGAGGAGGATCATAAATGGAGCTGCACCGTACTGCTGTCACCTTACCATCACAGCCTGCTTACGGATATGCACTCAAGGCTGGTATCCATAATAAGGGTCTTCTGGGTGAAAAGAAGAAGAAGAAAGAGTCAAATAACACTCTTATGACCAACTCCAATGAACTCTTCCAGCAACCATACAGTGGACTATCTAAAACACGGGGAAGTTGACCCTCCCAAAACAACCCGGGTCAAGATCAAGGCTGAGACCCGGTCAATCTGAGAGCTTATCCTGTGTCACCATGTCTTGAGCATCGTGTTGTCCACCACGCTGAACACGGAAACATGTCTGCCCTTGATGACGTTGTATGACGGTATAATTTGACAGCTCATTCCTGTAGACGAGGCTCGGTGTGAATTGCCTCCAACACAACACTGGATCAGCGTACCGTAATATGGCCAGTGTGTGAAAGGGGTAACAATTTGAACTCGACTTGAAGCCGCAAATCCTAGTAGCTTACCTGTTTGCTGGGGGACTCTCTGGCAGCCTCCACTGCTGTCACACACACCCGGAGGTCCAATCTCGCCTGGCTGGCCCACAGGTCCAGTTACCCCTGTTGGACCCAGCTTACCGTCCTCTCCTCTGGGACCTTGGACTCCCGGCTTGGACTCACCTGAAGGGCCTGCAGACACACGCACACAGATACACAAATAAACATACTTACATACAATCAACCACACACTGTTGTTTACTGTACTTCATACTATAATTTAACAGTATTACAGTATAGATAGCATAGAGTAGTGAAAGAGTGGATCTGCACTACCAGGACACTCCTGCCGTACTTGATATTTCATTAACATCCTCACCATGGTAGCGTCTAATACTCCAGCACGGCAATGAAACAGACAAAAGGAAGAGGTACCTGCAAAGCCTTTCATCCCCGGGGGTCCCTGGACATTGGGCCCCTGTTCGCCTTTCTCACCTGGCATACCTCTCCTTCCTGGGGAGAAGAAGAGAAGGAAGTGAGATAAATGAAAATGGAAACTCTAGACCCTGGCAACACCAATGGCAATGGCAACAGATTTGTGGTTACATTTTGAACAGTTGAAAAACAGAGTCCTTATTTGTTTCATCTTGCAAGTGAAGTGACAAGCTGCTGATCTCTGGTGGGTGTGAAATACACAGATCTGTAAGCAATAACAATCAAATCAAAGACTAAACCACATCTTGCCCTGTTCTCCTGGATATCCAGTCTTCCCCGGTCTCCCTCTTGTGCCAAGTTGCCCCTGGTTGCCCCTGGGGCCAGGCGGGCCTACGTCCCCTGGTACACCGGGCTCTCCTGGGGGCCCCACTGGCTCCTCGATAGGAGCCGGCTTACGACTCATCTCGTTTATGAACAAGTCCAGCTTCAGCACCTCCTCTGAAAAACACACACAGCGCTGGATAAAGAGAATGTGTGTGTGTATTTTTGACTTGTTTTGTTGGAAGTCATAATGAGTGAGACAGAGAATTAAAGTGTGTAAGTAAAGAAAATCTATAGAGTGAGAGAGAGAGAGAGAGAGAGAGAGAGAGAGAGAGAGATAGACTTACTATGCACCAGTTGCTCACAGGCCTGTGTGACTAGCTGGTAGATCATGGCCATGGACTGAGGTTCCCCCTGTAAAACACCAGGGAGTCACCAGGATGTAAACCAAAGCAATATCTCTTTTTAAATTGCACTTTAACCAAGAAAGGAAATGCAAACGTGTGTGTCATCCCTCTGAGGAGACAGTCAGTTTTAGAGTTTTATTGCCACAATATCTCAGCGCTGTTTCAGCATCATTTCCACCCTGCAATAAGAAAAACAATCCGACTGCAAAACTGTAACCCACCTTCTCTCCTCTTTCTCCCTTACTCCCCGACAGACCCTGTAAATTGAAACGGACACAAATGAGATGAGTAACCACGTGTGAAGACAGATATAACTAATGTTGCTGTTTGTCCTTCTGCTCTTACCGTAGGTCCCACGGGCCCCAGGGGGCCCCTCTCCCCTACATGCCCCGGGTGTCCTGGCATTCCCTGGAAGCCCTGTACACACGTAGTGATGAATGGATGGATGGGTTATTAACACTATTACCACTGGGAATCTTAATACAGGTTCTCACTGCGGGCCTGATGTCAAATTCCTTGAGTTTCCAACACTACACTAAGGAATAACTACAATGTTCTTCCTTCCTGGATTGTTCATGTTTTTCCGAAGGAGTAAACAGTCTGGTTTTCTGTAAATTCTGTAAATATTCCTGTAAAATTCCCTGATATTCCCCGACTTCCCAAGATCAATTTCCCTTACTTTCCTTGTTTAGACTACACCTGTCTAAATTCCATTATATTCCAGACATTCCTAGACCATTGGGAACCGTGATGATATCACACTGAACAAACAGGAGTTCAACATATATCATACATATATAATGAATTTATACTTTAGATTTTTCGAAGAAACTCTTTGACTTACCCTGGGTCCAGTAATGCCCGGTCCACCAATGCCACCTTCAACACCTCTAATACCCTGCAAAACACATCACAGAGAGATGAGAAGAAGAGGGAGAAAGGGGGAGATTGCTTTGATCAGACTTTATTTTTCAGACTATGAAGACTAGGTAACTAGGTATGGGGCTAAACTGGCTGGGATCTGACAGCTCACCTTTTGGCCTGGAGGCCCCACTTCCCCTTTTGGGCCCAGAGAACCAGGTAAACCCTTGAGAAAGAAAAATAGAGTGAGAGAAAGTCATGGGGAAGTTGGGAGGAGAGCAATAAAGAGCAGGAAATACAGAAGGGTGGGTGGACGGACAACAATGAAGAGAAGAAGATCAACAATGTCAACTGTTGCAACCTGCAATTCCTTACTCTGGTGACTGCACCATTCATGTTTAGACTCACCTGGTTGCCTGGTTTTCCGGGGTCTCCCTTTTCCCCCCTTGCACCCGGAGGACCCTAAAAACAAGGAACAACAGGCAAGTAGAGAATCACTGTACATGTCCTACTGTTACCTCTGTACATAGGTAAACAGGAGAAAACTACCCACCACTTTTCCCTGGACGCTCATCCCCCGAGGGCCTCTGTTGCCCAGGGGTCCCAGTCCTCCCTCAAAGCCAGACCTTCCTGAAGGGCCCATCTCCCCCTGAAACACAAAGATTACCTCAATTACTTAAAAAAACAACAACGTGACTTTATTATTTGTGTCAATTACAGGCCACCGTAATTCAAAGGGACAGGAGGGGTGGGACTGTGCCAGAGGAGACTGATTTATTGATGTTGTTGCGATTCCTACTGGTTGCCGACAGAGGTTGATAAAGGTCATGGATTACTTGATGTGCGTTTAAAAGGTTGAATAAGTTTTGACGTCTGACCTTCTGGCCCGGGTCTCCCTTGTCGCCTTTTTCACCACGAGGACCTGGCTTGCCCTGAAACAAAAAAGAGAAGAATAGAAAATAACTTGAATGTCAACATTTTATCAAACGCAAAGCTAATCATTCAACGCAACTACTTTATTCCAACTCCAACCTCTTGGGAACTTACGATAGGCCCAGTGGGGCCAGGGGCTCCAGGGATGTCGGAGGAACAGGTACAGGCGTAGGCCGGGGCGGGGCAGCTCTCCTCATCCCTCTGGGTCGGACGGGGTCACAAGAGGACATGCCGTGTTATAAAGACAGTAACATTTAGGATGCAAAGTGGTGTCCTCTCACACCACTGCCTTCATCTATCTGCACAATCCTTCTCTACATACAAAGAGTTCTGTTCTAAAACCAAGTAACCAAGTAAGAAAGCCTTACAAAATGACTGTTGGCATGAAAGCAAATAAAATGAATGGTTAATGTTAAAAGTATGAGTCATCTTAAGATATTTTCTCATGGAATAGTTATGTCTGTGTAGATGAGTCAATGGTCTTCTTGAAATACTGACTGCTGAATTTCAGGTGGTTTTAGTATGAAACCCTTCATGTGCTCACAGACACGCTGCATCATTCTTCTTCACATATCTGCTCAAATTCTGTACAGGCACACAGTACCAACCCAGTTGTCGAGTCATCACATTGAATAGAGACACGACCATCTAAACAGACTGACCAGTCCAGGCAGGTCACAGCAGGTGTCCTCTGAAGCCCACGTGGTGTTACAGACGATCTCAAAGGACTGCAGCTGGAACTGAAGGAGAGAGAGGACAAGATGTGAGAATAGAATAGAATAGAATAGAATAGAAAAGAATAGAATAGAATAGAGCGTACCGGAGCAGATCCACTACTGGGTCCTCTGGTCTTCACCAGTTTTCCCAGCATCTCAAACCCGTCAGTCGGTAGGTTGCCTAGAGGACGGGCTGGCCTCTCGCCCACACGCTCGCAGTCCACAGACAGGGATACGCTCACCTGGCTGACGGACAGGTGAACCTGCCAATCACACAACAGAGAGGATCCATCCGTTTGTAGACTCAACCCGCGATCACCAGTGATAAACGATGAGATTAAATCCCAGATTATTTGGTCATATCATGTCAGGTTGTCGGATTTAGATGGATTAGACTGCACATTGGTGAGTGAGTAACAGGGAAGATGAGTGACAGCAAGATGAAATGCAACAAAGATCTTCAGACAGATCTGAAACCACAAATTGAGAGAGTGAAACTTTCATTTCCTCCTCGCCTTGTTCTAGTTGGTAGATTCTCTCTCACCTTGTGGAAACTGCCATAAAACAGCCGATGGACTTGCGACTGGTCAAAGGTCAGCTCCTGCACCTCCCCTCTGTAGTCCAGGCTGAAGTACACCAGATGCTTGGTTGTAGCTGGTATGTTGGGGTACAGGTACAGAGGAATGAAAGTAACTGAGAGGTGACACCGACTCCACATGTATAAAATGTCTCAGCACTTTTGATCAAGCGGAAGCATTAATTATGCATTGGAAAATGACAAAAATATACCAAAGCGGAAATTAAACTTTTTTTTAATCAATTCTAGAAAACTGCTATGCGGCAGACCGTCACTCTGCATTGTAATATCTCAGTTATTTAAAAGTTGAGAGACATGCAGAGTAGGGCAGAAAGATGGTTGATGTTTGAGCCTAAACCAGCATATGAGGTAACAGAGGTCACTGGCAGTATTTTTCCCAAATGATTTAAGCCAAACACACTGTGCTGTGGCAACTCTTTAAGTAGAAGCGGAAATCTGCCAATGTGGAGAAATTGTTTCAGTTGTTTTTTTTTAAATCAGGCGTAATTTTCTTGGTACCAGTGATCTGCCTTAATCTGTCTCTAGAAAAACCTGAAACAATTGAACCTGAAAAATGAAAATATCTCACCCCATGAATTTTGGACAGAACAAAGTGATTTTTTCACTTTGTTTCAACTTTGTCTTTGTATATTGCTTTATTAAAACTGAGTTCATGAATTGCTGTAACAATAAAAAAGCACTGCTCACGCTCATAACATGAATTAAAACAAGTAACACATGAGGTCACCACAAGATAAAAGGATGAGGGTTAAAATAATACAATAAATGACATCAGATAAAATAAAGTCCATAAGAAGGTTTGCGTGATACTGATAATGCTGACTAAAGATCCTCAGGCAGGTCGGCCCGGTTGGCAAATTAGACTACATGCCTACTGCTGTTGTGTGAGATGCAGTGAAAGGTTACTCACGGTCCAGCACCACTCCCATCTTGGGCTGGAAGTCGTTGTCGGTGAGCTGCCACAGGGCGAAGGCTTCCCTGGGAGTTTCCTGCAACATGCGGAAAGCGATGCTGATGGTGTGCTCCGGAGAGAAGCCTGCCGGGTGGATGAACCTGGAGGAGGGCGAGAGGGATGGGGAGATTTAAAGGAAGATGAAGAGACAAAGCACTCCTCTTGTTAGAAAGAAAATGCCAGATCCATCAGTTTAGTTTAAAGCCGCACTCGGCAGCTTCACACGTGGGCGGCTCCAAATGGCAGCGAGGGGTAGCTGTTTGAAAAATCTGATCTTGAATACCCAGAAATCCTGTATCCTGAGGGCAGTAAACTGCACACGGCACGCTCATGTTGGCCAACCCAGCCTGTCTGTGATGCTTTATACCAAAGAGACGAGAGAGGAAAAAAAAATCTAACGTTGGTCCATGTCCTACACCAGAATTAAATTTGGCCAAATAGGGCAAATCTACAGGGTCTCAATTAGCAGGGATGGGACTCTTCTCTTTTGTAGCCCATCCTACCTAGAACAGCTTTAATATAGCAGAAAAAAAAGCAAAGTGATAAAATAGAGATGGAAAGAGCTGCAAAATACTGATTTGTATAAGCCAAACAAAAGAAACAAACTGACAAACAATAGCTATCAATAAATTTTAGGTAAAGAATCAGGGAAAGTATCATTATGCCTTGTTCAATTTGAACATATCCCAAGAGAGGGATGGTGGGAATGGAGGATGTTGGAGTGAAGAGTGAAAGTAAATGATACAAATATACAGATTTTGCTTTGCTGTCGCTCCACTCCCAAGAGGGACGGCGTGGAAATGTGCAGATTTGGGAAGTTACTTGCGGGACAAATGCAGGTGTGTAGAAAAAACAAACAAACGAAAAGAGGAGCGTGAAAAAGAAGAGCGTTAGAGTGTAATTACAACAGGGAGAGCGTGTCTCACTTTGTGCTCTGCGTCAGCTGCACGTCTCTGTACAGAGTGTAGGTGGGTAAGGTGTTGAAGACGAAGGGCTCTGCTGCCACGCCCTCCACTGAGGAGTGAGCTCTCTGAGTCAGGCCGAACGCTTCCATCATGTCAAACCCTGGGATGGACACACACACACACACACAGTCGAAAAGACATTGTTTTTAAATAACATGGAAACAGATTCTTAAATCTATTATTTAATGTTTCCATTAATCATAAATGAGCCTTTTAAAGTGGGAAAGTTTGAAGTGTTGTGAAGTCTCGTGTGTTTAACTCACCTTTGACGATGCTGTTTCGGATGGTGACCTCAGGACAGACTGGAACACAAGAGGGCAGTGTTGGATCGTTAAACGCAAGGCAGGCGAACCACCCACCAAAGGGATTCTTAAACTAGTCAGCCCAGGACACAAACAAGAACTTTAGCCTCGCCCTTTGATCCAGCCACGTGGAAGCATACTAATAACCCTCCAAACACCATTTTGGTGTCTTGACCTTAAGTCTAAGACAGTTTCCAAACTTTTTAATGTCAAAGCCCAAAATAGATATGAGTCAGACCCCAGACCCCCATTGGATAAGACTGCGTCTCTGATGGAGGCCAGATGACTTCTTTTGTGCTGTACGAACGTTTCAGCATACTCATTTCTACACCAGGAAGATCAGTGTAATCTGATTATGTATCACCTTCGTTGTGGATAGGGTACATCCTGGGGTGGATGGGGATTCTGGCTGGAGCCGGGGCTATAAAAGGAACAAAACGGAAACAGTCAAGGAAACACACAAACAACAACAACATGAACAGTCAGATTATTACTGATTTACTGTGTTCAATAATTTGTCATAAAAAGGAAGCGTGAGCTGTTTCAACCCCTGATAACAACTGATATGTGTAGTCTTGTAGTCTACCTCAATATCAAACAGAGTCTGATTTATAATGATATTACAGTGTTATACATATTTCTGTCAGTGATCGAGTCAAACCTGTTGGATGCAGAATGGAGACGGCAGCGCCCTCTGCTGAGCCGAGACGGGAGTGCACACTGATGCGGTACAGAGTCTCTGGTTCCAGATCGGTAAAACAGTGACTGCTGCTGGACTCATCTACGATTTCCTCCTTCGTTTGCTTGTCTAGACACACACACATGCACACACACACACAAAAGGGACACAATCAAAATAAAAGATTCAATACTACTCTGCGGTTTCAGCTCCAAGTATTAATTGGCTGCTTCTAAACCAACACTTGTCAATTACTGTCAGTTACCTTTGACAGACTGGATGACGATGTGGTATCCGTTGACGGCCGACACGGGTCTCCAGGACACACAGATGCTGGAGTGGTCCGACCTGACAACACTCACACTGCTCACCCGCAGACTGGCTGGAGAGACAGACAGACACATATATAAGACAGACAGGCAGACAGACAGACAGACAAACAGATGGACAGACAGGCTTGGAGGAATGGGTGTTTGAGATTGTGGCCTCATTCGTTTTTATTTCAAGGAGTTTTTGGGGAGACTTTTGGTCAACTTACCTGTTAGACCAAAATGCAGTGACACCAAAATCATCCACGTGTCCCCGGTAGATCATTGCTAACACTTCAGCATACACTATCACTCAACATAGTGTATGCTAAAGTGCTAGCATGGAGCACCCCAGCAAATGATGTAGCAGGGACACATGGATGATTTTGGTGTCGATGTGAAGAACTTGGTATGTATTCCTATAACGTGTTTGACTCACTGGTTTTGCCCTGAGCTGAACCGCTGCCTCCCTCTCTGTTGCGGTACTCGGCGGTGACCAGGATGCTGTAGCGTGTGTCTGGCAGCAGAGACTGTAGCACCGCCCGCCTTTCGCTACCTGGAACCAACACCTGGAGAAAACAAACCCAATGTCAAACGTTCAAGTGACGTATTTGTCAGGTGACGCGGAGCTACAGAGCTAACTCAGTCATCACTGCTGTCATGTAAAAACCTCCTAATGCCAATTTGGAGATTCAATGAGCTTCAATTGGTAAATTGCTTCCTCAATTCCTGAAAAGGAAAAGGTTTTTCTTCTGACAGCGCAACGGTAAGTTAGGGTGTAAAGCCTATACTATTACATTACATTGCACAAGTAAACGAGGGACTTGTTGATTTATTGTAGTAGTGTGTTCAGCAACATGGGCCAAGACAGACAGTGCAATAGCAGCAATTGAAGGTAGGTAGGTAGGTACTGTATTGATCCCCGGGGGAAATTTCTTTGCCACAGCAGCCAGACAGAGAAATAAGTGTTGATTACAGCCCACTCACAGTGCTCTCCTGGGTTTCAGCTCCAGTCAGTGCGGTGTAAGAGACACGGTACTGCAGGACATGAGCGTTGGGGGGAATCCAGCTGACCAACAGGCTGACCGCCGTCTCCTCAGAGACAGATACAGTGGATGGGCCTCCACCAGACACTGAATACAGACAGCAGCGATAGACACTTGTTTTAAGGACGACACTATTAGACATAAATAAATAAGGTGTGTGTGTGTGTGTGTGTGTGTGTGTGTGTGTGTGTATGTGACACTCACAGGTGCTGTAGCGTATTGCCACAGCTTCACTCTGAGCTCCATCAGCGTAGAGGGCAGACAGAGAGATCTGGTATTCCTTATCGTCCTCCACTCCCTCCAGGATTGCCCCTTCACTGTCACCACTCACCCTCAACTAAAACACACACACACAGAAATGTTACACACATTATACGGTAACTAATATGTGCATTAAAGTCAAAGATTAGATTCAACATAAAAAATTGATTTGACATAGAAAAATGCTACCAAACGAAAGACAACAACAGTATAAAGTACACAATATTTAAAAAAAAACAACATTTGCACCGTGTCCACATTTCCATCAAAACATCCATCCCTCCATCAGGGTTCCCAAACTCTCTTGGACATAAAATTCAAGGACCCACCTGTCTTAGGTCTCCTCCACTGAGGGAGATCCACTTGATGAGGTAGGAGACGACATCATCAGCTGCAGCCTCCCAGCGCACCGTGATCTCACTGCCTGAGAAGTTGGTCACCCTGAGGTCCGAAGGGGAAGGCACCCTCACTGGGAGAGAGGGGAGATGGGTAGGGAGAGGAGAAGAAGTTAAAAGTTACTTTTGCTAGCTCTGATTCTGTTTTGAAAGCTGCAACAAATTGTATGACTTCTATAATGTATATATAGGATGTTTTTATCTAATGAACTGATAAAAACCATATGAGAAAGTGTCATCATCGACCACCATGATGCGGTGTGTGTGTGTGCGTGTGTGTGTGTGTGTCTTACAAGTGGTGACGTTACTGGTGAGTGGTGCAGACAGGCCTTGTGGGTAATGAGACTGGACTGACACCAGGTATCTAGACAGAGACGACAGGTTCTGGACCAGCACTGAGTTCACACCTGTCACCTCCACCTGGAGAGAGATGGAACGAAATGTGAGATTGTGGATGAGAGAGAGAGAGATAGAGAGAGACAGATAGATAGATAGTGATGTGGAAAGGTTCTTGAGTCTGAGGTTCGTCTTAGTTGAATATATATTTATTACAAAAATGGATCTCCGGAGAGGAAGAAGTGTACACCACACATAGCAACATACATTTCTTCAAAGAATCAAGGGTTTGCACTGGTCTTCAAGCACCATTCAAGGACGTGACAGAATGTGCAGACGTAGGAACAGGTGACACAAAAAGGAAACAAGAACAGGGAAAACACCACATGTTGTGTCCTTGTTGAGAACATCCATAGTCTAAACAGGGCCACGGTGACAAGGGCCTCTGGGAAGGTGAAGTTATGGCCCAAAGGTTACAGAGAGGAGACCATTCTACTCACACAGCATGAAACAGTATATTCACAAGAGAAAGTCAGTACGTCTGTAGTCCATATAT
>CABFOQ010053699.1:0-26530 GCA_900660455.1 Gephyroberyx darwinii
TTAATAGTGTTAACAGGTACTTCTGTCCTATTCTGATACAACCTGTTTCCCTTAAGGTAAGTGATGTATAGTAAATTGACAACTAAGTATTATTGTAGCTGTAGTTTGTGCTTAGTGTTGCAGATTCCTCAGTTTAATGGATCCCTGTATATAAAACACCACAGTGATTTTTAACTCCTCTTATGCTGAGAGTGCACGGTAAATGTGTAGAAATGCTCGGCTCCAGGACTGTGCACGCTGACATGTGTGGGTCTGTCCAGAAAACCCAGCCCAAGGTGGAGGAGGAGGAAGAGGAGGAGGTCGACAAGCAACCAGATCCTCTTCACCAGCTCATTCTGCATTTCAGCCACAATGCTCTAACCGAGTGCAGGTAAACACACTCTGTCACACACCTGGCCAACTGGCACCGACAGAGTTTGCTCCATCTGTGCTGGATAATGTTTCTGGCCTGCCCCCTGGCTAATAAACTGTAATAAACTGCATTAAACTAAAGCATTGCTATATTTTTTACACACCAGGGGAGACACACAAGCAGTTTTGTTAGTATTTTTCCTTAGTCTTGCTACTGAAGTAGATTGCAATGGCTGAAAATGCAATTACCCCCAATTGCTTATTGTTTGCACTGCTATTTGGTCGTTCTATATGCTGTGCACGCCACATGTTTATCTTCTTTTTCTGTATAGTTCTTTGGAAGAGGATCCCTTGTATATTGCATATGCAGATATGATGGCAAAGGTACCTTATTTTTATTTCTCTAATTTGCTGATATTGAAAACCTGTACACAGTTTGGTCATGTTTTACAGGTTACACTTTCTGTTTTGTCTCTCAGAGTTGTGCTGAAGATGAAGAAGAGGAAGATGAGGAAGAGAAAGAGAAAACATTTGAGGTGCAGGAAGGAAGTCTCAGGAATCGTTTTCTATCTGCCTTTGACTTTGTTTTTCAGTCATATACGGCAATTGCGCGTATTATTTTGTCCTACAGGAAAAGGAAATGGAAAAACAAAAGACACTGTACCAGCAAGCCAGACTACATGACCGAGGGGCTGCAGAGATGGTGCTCCAAATGATCAGTGCTAGCAAAGGTAGGGGAACACACACTTGCCTATGAGCATTTGTGCAGTGGAGCCTGGGGTCTAACTGTGATTTGTGGTCTTCAGGTCGACTTGGTCCTATGGTGACCTTCACCCTCAAACTGGGCATCTCCATTCTCAATGGGGGAAACATAGTGGTCCAGCAGGTACACAACGCTCTTCTTGCAGAACATAAAATGTATATTTATTAATATCATCACACTATTTACAGTGCTTTTACCTCCATGCAGAAAATGCTGGACTATCTGAAGGAAAAAAGGGACGTCGGCTTTTTCAAAAGTTTATCTGGACTGATGATGTCGTGCAGGTAATCCTTGTTTCCTTTGCTTGCTTTATCATATCATATCATATCAACACAGGAATATAAAACATAGAAATGCAACTTACAGAGATATATTTTTTCCTCTTTTGTCCCTGTCAGTGTGCTGGACTTGAATGCTTTTGAGAGGCAAAACAAAGCAGAGGGTCTGGGGATGGTTACTGAAGAAGGTTCAAGTAAGTGGGGAGAACAAACATGGACAACTGTCTATCTAAGACAGTCGTTTCTTTCCTGACAACATGAAAGATCAATTATCCCACTGTTAGGAGGCTGTAAATCATATTGACATAAAGAGAGATAGACCTTTGTGCACTTAATATAATAATAACACATTATAATGGATAATAAAACATAATGTCTATTATGTCTTATAGTAGTCTAGTATGATTGAATTGTTAGGTTGTTATTACCTTACTTATCCTGACCTAAATATGATACTATTTATCCGGCTTTTATTATGTTTTGTATCACTGTATGAAAAGGGTGATACAGACAAAGACAGTTTAGGCGACCTATCTGCTACACTCGGGTTAGGGTTGTTAACCATTACTGAACCACAATCCGGTGTGATTACAGACCTAAACATGTATCTGAACTAAATGGAGATAATAGAGTATAGAGATCAGATGTTTCCACCAGTCAGTGTCACATGGTCCAAACCACAGAACTCTTGTTTACCTGACATCAACTATAAGTGATGTTTCAGAGTAAACATTTATAACTCTTGCCGTGACATGATGTCTCTCCTTTTGGCTAATGATTGGCCCATGGAATTATTGTCCTTGAGTCAAGCCTGTAATTGGCCAAAGGACACATGGCGCAGCATTAGCTTGACAGCACATTTGCTCTTTCGTTTGTTGACGGACAAGCCCATTTCCATGTCACGTGTGTCTCTCGTATGTCACGTTGTATGTCATCATGTCTGTGTGTGTTCATCATGCAGGTAAACCTGTGCTACTGTATGTCTAAGTCCTGTCTAGGCCCTATCTGTCACTAAAAAGCACTCACGCTCACATCCACATGAAAAAGACATGTTTAATCTATGGCCTCTATTTGAGCCGATGGGGTGCATACAGTATATAGATATGTTCTTGTCATGCATTTTCCAACTCATTTTCACCTCATAAGCCCAGGCATAAGTGATGGTGACTGTTAGTCCTGTACTCTTTCTCACCTGCAGTCTAAACACCTGCCTAGAAAGCAGACTCTACCTGAAATACTCCTGGTTATAGTTAACCGCATGTCAGTGTCACAAAGTAATGTCAATATGTCAAGATATTTCTATAGATCTATCTTTCTCCCTTGTTCCTACTTCTGATTGAAACTCAATGTCTTCTCCTTTGCTTATGTCTGCTTTTTTTGTTTGTTTGTTTTCTTCTGATCATGTTTTTTAACTCATCGGTCGCAGTCAACGTGAGTGAGCGGGGTAAATACATGGTTTAGATTCTACTCATTTTACGCAATGCCGCCATCCTGATTGCTCTTCGTCCAGCTCCCTCCTTCCCTCATTCCCTCCCAACCCTTCCCCTCCTCCTCCTCCTCGTCCTCCCTTGTCTTGAATGTGATATAACCCCATTAGTGCTCTGGACTGAAGGAACACATGCATGCTCCTCTGACATCTGAACAGATTGTTCAATCCATGATCAGCTACCCAAACTGACTCAAATCTCTCTCCTCCTTGTATAAGAAGTCAATGCTTGTTGTTTGTGTGGAATCTTATATGTCTCTTAATGTTGATAATACTAACCAGTATTTTTTGTAAGAAGTGTGTAATAAGAATAAAATTTCCCAAAGCTTTGTTTGTAAGAAACAACCAAGCTTTGCTTATGTGAAACAACAAAGCTCAGTTTTATTCCTATTATCAATAATCTTATGCACTGTATCATGTCTGTGTGCTCTGAACACCCAATACAGTGCACATAACTTTATGCCGCTTGAGAACTATACAGCAGCTTTATGAGGAAGTGAAAGCTATGCAAGCCCTGGTGCCTGTGTTGATATTTGACAAATGGGGAATGTTGGGTCTCTGACCTTCTCGCCACCAAAAGGGACAGTCGCCAATCTCATTTCCTGTCCCCAGGTTCCAAGGTACTACAGAACGATGAATTCACTAAGGATCTCTTTAGGTTTCTGCAACTTCTCTGTGAGGGCCACAACAATGGTAGGTGGACACCTCCTATTCTGTTCATCAAAATAACAAAGAAGTTAGCTCAAGCTGCATGTCTCAACAGCATGTTTTAGAAGTTTTGTGGCTCTCCTTTGACCTCCTGTGCTGCTAATTATTATCTGTTTGACATTTTTAGATTTTCAGAACTTCCTGAGGACTCAGACAGGAAACACTACTACAGTCAATATCATCATTAGCACTGTAGACTACCTGTTAAGACTCCAGGTAAGATATTATCAGAGATGGAGTACTTAGACTCATTCTATTGATCAGAAGATGTATTCGTTCACCTTCTACCTTTTGTTCTATCAGGAATCCATAAGTGATTTCTACTGGTACTACTCTGGTAAGGATGTGATGGATGAAGCTGGTCAGAGGAACTTCTCTAAAGCACTGGCAGTGGCCAAGCAGATCTTCAACTCTCTAACTGAGTATATACAGGTACCTCAACACTCACCTCTTCAAAACAATAACTAATTCAAATTGCTTAGTCACATGAATGATATGAACTTTATTGTCCAAGCAGTGTATTGCCTGTGATACTGAGCAGAAAATGCTGATTTTGCTGCTCTACCTACCCCTGCTCTGTATCTACACTATGCTATGTCTGCTCCAGGGTCCATGTATTGGGAACCAGCAGAGTCTGGCTCACAGCAGGCTATGGGATGCAGTGGTGGGCTTCCTGCATGTTTTTGCCAACATGCAGATGAAGTTATCTCAGGTATTTATGTAGTCATGTTGTTACACATCTTTGTCTGTGGCAGTCTGTAGCCTGTTATGAAATATCTCCAGCCACTAGAGGTCTCTCCAAGCTCAAGGATAACCCCAGGCCACTGCAGTGCATTTACAGGTGACTTGCCACTCAGCTATATGATGCATGACTCTATCTATGATATTCCCTCCATTCCCAATAAGCCAGGTGTGGGATGAGAAAACTGTCCAACTACCTAACCTTATCTCAGGGTCATCAGTAAGGGCTAGGTCTGTCAAAATGACAGGGATCCAGGGATTTGGATTTAGCTCATCACTTTACACTTTAGATTTATGGCATGCTGAAAGCAGGCTCTGAGGAAACCCTAAATGAGTCAGTCTGACCTAGCCATCTGCTCCTGGACAGTATAATAACATTAGCCCTGGTGCTGATGGATGGATGTAACCTAGGAGGGCCCTCTGGGTCCAAGCAGAGTCCTGGTGGGTCCCCACAATCTGAAGCAGCCTTAATCTCTCAAATGCTGCTCAGGGATATTAGTCAGGGCCTCAGTGCTATTAGAGGGAGGCCATCACTGATTTATCTGACGTAGTGAACTGTTGGTCACAAGATTGCCTGCTGTTTCTTCACCTCCTAACAGGACTCCAGCCAGATTGAATTATTGAAGGAACTGCTGGATCTACAGAAGGACATGATTGTAATGATGCTCTCTCTTCTCGAAGGTTTGCTTTCTGCTGACTCACTGAGATTATATGAGATGTGCCAGCTGCTGCAAGGATATTGCCTTTTATATGACTGACCAAATCTCATGAAACAGATTTGTTTGCTTGAGATATTTTCAGTTTAATAAAATATTTACTGAAGCAGCTTTGCTTAATCTGCATGGGGAGTGTTACTTTTTAATGTCTGTACTGACAAGACTCTGCTTTCGTCACCTTCTCCATTACTCCACAGGTAATGTTGTCAATGGTACCATTGGCAAACAAATGGTGGACACCTTAGTGGAATCTTCTAGCAACGTTGAGATGATCCTTAAATTCTTTGACATGTTCCTCAAGTTAAAGGACTTGACCACCTCAGACAACTTCAAGGAGTATGACTGTGACAGCAAAGGGGTCATCTCAAAGAAGGATTTCCAGAAGTCCATGGAGAACCAGAAGCAGTATTCCCAAAGCGAGATTGAATTTCTTCTCTCCTGTGCTGAGGCTGATGAGAATGACATGTTCAACTATGAGGTGTTTGTGGAGAGATTTCATGAACCAGCCAAGGACATTGGCTTTAATGTAGCTGTGTTGCTAACCAATCTCTCAGAACATATGCCTCATGATGCTCGCCTCTCCACGTTCCTTGACTTGGCTGAGAGTGTTCTCAGCTACTTTGAGCCTTATTTGGGTCGTATTGAGATCATGGGTGGAGCCAAGCGGATTGAGAGAGTCTACTTTGAGATCAGTGAGTCAAGTCGTACCCAGTGGGAAAAGCCTCAGGTCAAGGAGTCCAAGCGGCAATTTATCTTTGATGTGGTCAATGAGGGTGGGGAGAGTGAGAAGATGGAACTCTTTGTTAACTTTTGTGAGGACACCATCTTTGAAATGCAGTTAGCCTCGCAAATTTCAGAGCCGGACCCGGTAGAGCGGCCGGAGGAGGATGAAGATGACATCCAGAGTGTGGCGGAGGAACAGGAGGAGGAAGAGGAGGAGAGTGCGATGTTGGAGTCTTCCTCAGCCTTTACTATTGCCTGCATCTCCATGAGAAAGAGCCTAGGCCACTTCCGCCAACTGCTCACCCTCAAGAGCATGAGGCGACAGTACAAAAAATTCAGGAAGATGAGCGTGAGGGAGATGGTGCGAGGTTTCTTCTCATTCTTCTGGATGATTATCACAGGCCTCTTCCATTTCCTCTACAGCCTAGTTTGGGGATTCTTCCACATCTTGTGGACCACTATGTTTGGGGGTGGCCTTGTTGAGGGGGCTAAGAATATGAAGGTGACAGACATTTTGGGAAACATGCCAGACCCCACCCAGTTTGGGATCCACGGAGATGTGCTAGAGACGGAGAAGATGGAGGCGAGTGAGGCATCATCGTTTGCAGAGATGGGGCAGATGGCCCAGGGAGATGCAGCAGAGGTAGACCTGATGGCTGAGTTACTCAACATACAACCCAAGAGGGAGGGCAAGCATGGGAGTGAGCCAGGTTTGGGGGATGTGTCGGAGGTGGTGGTAGGGGATGCTCCATCCATAGCCAGTGCTGTGAAGCAGAAGAAGGCACAGGTCAGTAGTCAAGTAAAATCAAGGGGAAAGCACTATAAAGAGTAATAAGTATAGTTCTAGTAGTAACATTGTCTCATCTAATAGACACTATTAGTGTTGACATTGTACTAGGTGAGAGGCATTTGTTGTTATACCAGCACAAAATGGTCCCACTTAAACACGATCATCTATCATATGTCTTGTGAACATTTCATTTAGTTAGTTGTTGAGAGGAACTGATTATTCAATTTGTTCTAAAGGAGGCTGCAATGAAGAGGGCTGCTAATGGAGACTACCAATCTGAGTCAGAGAAAGCAGAGTGAGTGTTCCCACAGGGTCCTTCATCCTCAATGGGATTACAACAACTGATTTAATTTTTAGTATGAACACAATCATCCTAGCCTCTCGGCTATCTAACAGGATTTAGTTAACTCCTTGTGGGATGTGAACTGAGGCCAAGGGTAGACTTTGTGTGCATTTTCAAGTTTGTGTGTAAGCGCCTATGTGTGTGTGCCTGTGTATATCTTTATGTGCCTATGGGTTTACAGTGCTTACCTGTGTTCTGTGGGAATGATTTCCACTCTGTACCTTGTAACAATCTGTGTCAGTCTGTCACTAACAGTGAATGTTTTGCTCCAGTTCAGATGATGGTGAGAAGAAGGATCATATCAAGGCCAAAGAGGAAGCTTCTCCAGAGCACTCAGCGGAGGAGAAGAAGAAGAAGAAGAGGCCTGGCCTGAAGAAAGAACCACCAGAGGCCTTCATGGCCAGCTTCTTTGCTGGCTTGGAAATATACCAGACCAAGATGCTGGTCAGATGTTTCCCTCTTCTGCATAGTTGTCTTAAAAATATTAATTTTTAATTATTATATTAAGTAGATTAAAAAGGCATAAATCAATTTGTCATGTACTGTTTTGGTTGCTAGACACATGATATGACTAATATGGAAATTATTATCTTAACAGAACTACCTGGCCAGAAATTTCTACAACCTCCGCTTCCTGGCACTTTTTGTCGCCTTTGCTATCAACTTCATTCTTCTCTTCTACAAAGTAAGCTCATAGTTTCGGTATCATATCATACATTATACCATAATTTGGCAAATACATTAAAATGTCTCTTTGGCTTTCAGGTGACTGGTGATGACTCAGATGAGGAAGACCCGTGGAATGGTCGAGGTAGAGCCGGAGAGGAGGAGGAGGAGGAAGGTGTCATGGAGTACTTTGTCCTACAGGAGAGCACAGGCTACATGGCACCAACACTACGCTTTCTGGCTATACTACACACTGTCATATCCTTCCTGTGTGTAGTGGGATACTACTACCTGAAGGTACAGTAACACTTTCTCGCTAACAAGCACAAGCACAATAACATACACTTCATTTCACTGTATATAATACACACTCAATATACAGTATATTGAGACTGATTACTGTATGTCATTACCTTTAGTGCATCTATTTACTGATGTAGCCTACTTCCCTATGTGACCAAGGTGCCCCTGGTAGTGTTCAAGCGGGAGAAGGAGATAGCGAGGAAGCTGGAGTTTGATGGCCTCTACATCACCGAGCAACCCTCAGATGATGACATCAAGGGGCAGTGGGACAGACTGGTCATCAATACGCCGTAAGTCCTGCAGAGGTGGAGAAAATATTAGCATTAACATTTTCTAAGATCCGAACCATGCTGAATCCCTTATGAACAAAAATTGGATACTAATTTTTTTTTTGCACTGTATTTGACAGTTCCTTCCCCAACAACTACTGGGATAAATTTATCAAACGCAAAGTAAGTGGCTTACATCATTCATTCACTGTAATATGATATGTATGAAAAACTTACAGTTCATTAAACCAAATGTACTGATCTACAGTATAGCTGAAGTATAGTTTCTACAGCTTATTATCAGCTACAGTGTGATCCTGTTAGTACTCTGTTTATATTTTGCTGCTGTTTGTAGGTTATCAACAAGTATGGAGACCTGTATGGAGCAGAGAGGATAGCAGAGCTGCTTGGCTTGGACAAGAGTGCCCTGGATTTCAACCCTACTGAGGAGACCGTCGCCAAGGAGGCTTCACTTGTGTCCTGGTGAGAGATTAGACTGGCAGGGTAGACAGAGAACAGCCAGGCCAGACTCTGTTAAGGAGAAGGCGTGGTCAAAGAGAAACTCACAACAGCTCAACAACAACATCTCTTTTGACAGGTTGAGCTCGATCGATACAAAGTACCACATCTGGAAAATGGGGGTGGTGTTCACAGACAATGTGAGTTTGGATACAGTTTGAGATGATTAATGCTATTGATTATGGATTTAAGGATTGTTGGTTGAATGGGTTTGAGGGATGGGTAGATGGATGGATAACACCATAAGTTGACTGATTCATTTTGATCAACTAATCACTAATCATTTGGTTTCAGTCATTCCTGTATCTAGTATGGTACACCACCATGTCCATCCTGGGCCACTACAACAACTTCTTCTTCGCTGCCCATCTGCTGGACATTGCCATGGGCTTCAAGACCCTCCGCACCATCCTCTCCTCTGTCACACATAATGGCAAACAGGTGAGGAGTAGGATGCAGGTCTGTCACCAAGCAGCAGGGGTCACTGCAGAGTTAGTGGTTGAGGTTGTGTTGTACGCACCACCAGCCTCTGTTGTTTGTTCCCTAAAGTGCAGCATGAGGCCAATATTCGTCATCGCTTCCCTGCTCTCACAGCCATTCTACTGAAGCTTGTCCCTGCCACATCGATGGCGTCTTGGGTATGCAAGTCAAAAGCCTGTAGTCTGTTCCTCCACTCAGAAGTAATGTAATACTAGTGCCTAGTGATCTACTTCCTCATTTTGAACCAATAGGTTATTTAATTGAGATGACGAAATGTAAAACCTCAAATTCAAATTCCCAAATTCCCAAAAGTACAGCTGCAATGATTAACTCACTAATTACTGCATTTTACCTGCATTAGATTTGCATTAGTGTGTGTTGCGTCTGACCACTACTGAGACATACCCCTTCCTGCAACCTTCCCAGCCCCCTAGCTGTGCCTTGTTATACCAGGAAAAATAAATATATCCTGAGGTTTGGGTCAGTTCAGGCAGTGAATTTGCTTTTAAAAATGTATATTGAAAAATATTTGACATCCAACCCATCAACAAATAACTAATCTATCACTAGAAAATAAAATGCATTTTCTGTTTACATGTTTAATTTATTTAACATGTATTTATTTATCATTTATTGAGTAAATACACACATTTTGTGATGAGGTTTTACTGACTGACTCCTGTATGTCTTCCTGTAGCTGGTGTTGACAGTGGGCCTGCTGGCAGTAGTGGTCTATCTCTACACTGTGGTGGCCTTCAACTTCTTCAGGAAGTTCTACAACAAGAGCGAGGACGAGGACGAGCCGGATATGAAGTGTGATGACATGATGACTGTAAGTATCAGTCATGGGAAAATATCAAGGTAATTCATTGCATCTACATGTATGCATGCACTGCATAGAGAGTTTTTATTTGAACCTTTATCTACCATGGGAAGTTTGACTGAGCACTCTTTCTTCTTTCTCTCTTTTCAGTATAGCTCAGCTTCGGTCTCATGCACACATTTACACTTGATAGCTTCCTCTGTACAACAGCACCAGGTTAAGTGAGGTTAAGTGCCTTGCTCAAGGGCACCTCACCAGTAGTTGATGAGAGAGCGTGCCTAACTTATTTACTTTCCCCACCCAGAAGACAGTATGGGAATGCAAACTGGTGACCTTTGATTCACAAGCATGCTCCCCTGACCTGCTTTCAGATATCAAAAATACTGTACAACCGTGATGCATAGACACCAAAAGACTCAAACTGTGGCTCACACTAACATCACGCTGTCAGTCAGACTCTCACACTTCAGTATTACTCTCAAACCTTTTCCCTAGGCTTCACGCTCAAACCCACCCTTGTGCTTCTAGACACTCAAATTCATCGTCAGCATTCATACTCGCCCTCCGTTTGCGTTTCCGCAGTGTTACCTATTCCACATGTACGTCGGCGTGAGGGCAGGAGGTGGCATCGGGGATGAGATCGAGGACCCAGCAGGCGACCCCTATGAGCTCTACCGTATCCTCTTTGACATCACCTTCTTCTTCTTTGTCATTGTCATCCTCCTGGCCATTATCCAGGGTAGGCTCTGGCACTGTATGCGCATGTGTGTCCATATGCACCCTGCTGGTGCAGCGGGAATTAGTTCAGAGATCAGAGATCAGCTGATCGCATGAAAGTCAGTCGATCTTTGTAGTTTCATAGTCGTCCTTCTCTCTGGGGGTTTATATCCTATTTTAGTCACACAGAGATAAGCGAAATAGGTCTTTTTGATGGTCTTTCCCTCTAAGCAAAACCTCTTCAAAGATAACCTCACTGAAACTCACTAATGTCTGAATTACCAATGATATGCTCTTTTAACCCCGACCCCCCATGCACACACACACACACACACACACACACACACACACACACCACAATAATAATCTCACAGCTGTCCCACAGTGTATAGCCTCAGTAAATTCCCACAAATGCAAAAAGACCGATATTCCTTACAGAGTTTGCCGTACTCTCCATCAGGAAATACACTGTATGTACATGATATTGAGGCATTGTAAGGTGTAAAATTGTGGCTAGATCGGTTGCACAAGAGTATATGATATGCTCACAGCAATTCCTATGTGGTTACAGGCTTGATCATTGATGCCTTTGGAGAGCTGAGAGACCAACAGGAACAAGTCAAAGAGGATATGGAGGTGAGAGTAGATTTCATTTTCACTTGCCAAAATCATAAATTATACTTTTGCACATTCTGTCACCAAAAAAGCAGCACATTTTGTCTTCCCGACAACCACGAAGCCATGTACAATGAACGTCTATTCACTTTCTGTCCTCAGACCAAATGTTTCATTTGCGGCATCGGTAATGACTACTTTGACACGACACCTCATGGCTTCGAGACTCACACCTTACAAGAGCACAACTTGGCCAACTACCTGTGAGTATCCTTCTCCAAGTATTTACTGTTGAACAATTTGCTTTGAACTTTGTGTTTCAGTTACATTTCATCAATCATCGTCGTCATTTTCATCAGCTTTATTGCCTCTTCTCTGTAATTTAGCCACATGATTGATGGCTTCTCCACATTACAACAGCATTAGTGCCAAAGTTGCTAATGGCCCCAGTGATCCAGAAGACTAACACCCTTTATGTACTTTCTCCATCTCCCTCGCTCTCCCCCTCCTGCACGCCTTGCTTATCCCCTGTTTCTTTATATTGCCCATCACAATAGAGAGTCTCAGTCCATTTGATCTCACAGTGAGCTGGCTGGAGGATGTGAGACTGACCTCATTATCTCTCTTCATTACTATTAATGTCATGAACTTCATTGGAAAATAGGTTTGTGATAGCGTGCTCTCATACAGTATTCATCACGATTTGGCGTGCTGCGATGTCCACAGAGATACAGCGTTGCCATTTGCACTGGATTTGGGAAACAACAGGTGATTCAGTGAGATAGGATGGTTTTACCGGGTTTAGACATTGGCGTCAGAAATCACAAAAGTCTCTTAGCAACACAGATTTTTCAGATGCCGATGTTGTTACAGATGTCAAAATCCCTGAATGTGCCTGAATAAAGGTTTTCACTTTCACTCCTTTTTTGTACATTTTAATGGCGAGAAGGTCAGACTTTTTGGGGCAGACCTGCAACCATGCATTGAGAATGTGAACAGATCTCATGGGTCCTCATGGTGTGGTATTTCTGCTTTATGTCATTGGTCTGCTTTTCTCAACAGGTTTTTCCTGATGTATCTTATCAACAAGGATGAGACAGAGCACACTGGCCAGGTATGACTTCCTTTGCGGAATCTCAATAATCAACCAATAACAATGAACCTGATCCTGTCACTGTTAGAAATAACTCTGTGTGGGTGCGTTTGTGTGTGTCTGTCCACCTCCAGGAGTCATACGTGTGGAAGATGTACCAGGAGCGTTGCTGGGACTTCTTCCCAGCTGGAGATTGCTTCCGCAAGCAGTACGAGGATCAGCTTGGATAGAGCGGACGCATTCTCTCTCCACTTCTATCTATGTTGAGAGGGCTGCAGGGATATGTAGTCCCACACACAGCTGCTGGACTACAACACCACACAACCGGAGCCTCTAAATGCTATGGGCTGGCCTGAGGAGAGACAAGGCGAAACTACATTTTTATACAAGAGAGAAACATCTCCCACCAATGTCAAATGTACCCTCGTCACCTTTGGTACAGTGCCAATCTAGGAGAAAATGACCTACAACTTGCCCAAACATTTAGGTTTTCAGTTTTGGGACTTTTTTCTCGTTTCTGACAACGTGTTGCCTTTTACTCCACATAACCCCAAACCATTGCACAATTTTCTTTTTGTCTTTTTGAGAAACACTGGGTTGTGTGGGGTTATGGGACAATGTGTGAGTCATATTATGCACAAGAACCCAACTTCAATATTTTGAGAATGTTGAACTTGAGACTTAATGCCAAAAGACAAGTGGAGGAGTACAGTACAGATTTACAGTGCTAAAATGTGATTTGAGAAACGATTTTCTCAAAATGTTGTAACCTTGCATATTGAGATGAAGTGGTAACATGAAGTGGTGAAGAGGTTCATTATATAGGGTAAAAATGCCTAAAACTATTCATCAAGTGCCTTACAGTACTGTATCTACATTACAATAAAGCTATGCAAAACTTTTGTTTTTTCTTTATTGTATGTACGTACAGTAGTTTTTCCGGGAGCAGCGACAAGCAGCTGTCCAGATGTAGTTTGTGGCTGATGAAGAACAGCATTGGTTTTTATTTATTTTTTGCTGAATGCAGCATCTTAACTGCAAATGTTCATGGTACAAAGAGTATAAATGACACTTGTCAAAGATATACCACATGTCAGAATTTACTGAACACCTTTAAACAAGAACAAAAAAGGAAATTGCTATTGTATGGCCATTTGTATGTAGTAGCTTTGCTGAACTGTGCATTTCTTTTGATGGAAAAATAAAGAAATCAATGCAAGAAGTTTCCATTGCACTGTTCTTTCTGGGGATCAATAAACTATTTGGTGTTAATGCCATTACCAAAAGGAAACATTTTTATTTTTAAGGCCTATTCAAACATAGCCTAATCACCTGTAAGGAGCTTGGAGAGTATATGTGAGGGTTTATGCTATATTATTAGGAGTAGATGTCCACTCCTGGCCGGTCAGAAGGGCACGACGGGCCCTCAGCAGGCTGCCTGATGGGAGTTTTAGCCTTGTTACCCATGGTGCCACCTGTCAGCTCACATCATGTCACCACACCTCAGGCACCACACAGTGCTGGAGCCTGCTGCTGAGAGCAGCTCTGCCTCCTCAACTCACCAACTTAGCGCTGGAAGCAGCTCTGGCATGTTGACTGGACTCTACAGTTCCAACACATTATGGTGAGGGGAGCGTTTATAAGATTAAAAAGTGAATCATTGCCATTTTCTCTGTACAGTCAATACCATCTGTAAGATTAAACATATAATCGCAGCCACATTTCTTACTTATTGATTTTAATAGTTCTGGCACAGTGTCATAAGTTGATAAATATTTTTTAGTACATTGTGTAAAGTAAAATTAATTCGTTATTTTTTGATTTTCTATTTTCTAAGCTAAAGGGTTCCTACATTATTTAGCGTATTATGTGCCCATTATGGGAATTGGGAGAAACAATAATGTGGAAAATCACAATTATCATGATTATTCTCAGTATTTTGACATAATGAAAGCCGCGGGAATCCATGCCCAAAATGATATAGCAACAATTACTCAATTAAATCACTGGAGACAAATTGTTTCCATTGTTCAAATTGAGGAGGCAGCAAAATAATAAAAAGCTCAGTACAAGCGTAGGCCGTGAATTTTTCTCTCTCAAGTGGCTTGTTGATGCAGGGTAATATTTCAGCAAATATTTGGAAAATATCAATATTCTAGTTTGGAAGCGTCAAAATGTCAATATGAGATTTGGCTCCTTCCAACTTTCAGATCTTACCATGACTTGCTTTAATATTTACAAACAGTAGAAATGAAGCATTAACATTGCTTGTCACATGAGGTAAATGTTTATAGTATAGTGACTGTTTTGTCTGTTGCTGCTACTCGTGTCTGTCTTGTTGTTTATCATTGTGCATCAGAGTGAAATAACTCACTCGGGGTAGAAATGTGACAGAATTCACATAAATGAAGAAGATGAGCATGATGGAATATTTAGTTAAATATCCCATCCATATAAATATGATTGGAATAAGTTGTGTCATATCAATCGTGTACATTACATTTAAGTGGTGTATCATTGACTGGAATAAGGATCATTTTCAAAGTAGTAATCTGCTTGTTAACACACTCTTGAGGGGATGCTGCTGGTGATCCTGAACTGTTTAATAAGCAATCCATATCTCTGCCTATAGTATTTTCTCAGGCACGAGACATGACTCACTCACCAGATGCCTTATGCCCACATACAGCACCTGTATGTGGGCAGCAACCTGCGGCTGAGAATAGATGCATGCTACATCTGTTGTGGTGAGGAATCAGCCTGATGCTGCTCTATATCATGCTTATCCATGTCTTGGTCAAGGAGAAACATCAGCATTAAAAAGTGAAGGTGCTCAGTGGACACCTTAAAGCAGCTTTGTAATGTCATAACGGGACCTTTTGTAGAGGGTAATGGGACAAGGTGAGGAGAGGGGTCATTTACAGAGAGCTTGTGACACTCTCAGTGCTCCAGGGGCTTGATCTTCTAAATAGGGTCATGAGGCCAATGACACAACACAGGAGACATATTCCACTTAATTTAACCACTTATCAGGTTGTGGACTAGGTCTTCCCAGTTCACACAGCTCTAAAACATTAACAGATCTATAGTTTAAAATGATTATAACATCGCTTGGTTAGGTTAGATGAAATGACCTGTGCTCTTCTGCTGAATTCAATTTAGAATATTGTTTGAGTCATCTCAGAACAAACGCTAAATGATTAGCTAGTTGTAATGCCCCGACCCCTATCTGTCTCTCTCCAAGGGCCCCCCGCCCCCCAAATAACCTATTGCTGACGTGAGGCAGCTGCACATTGTTCCCGCTACTGTCGGGCCTGTCAGATAGGTTGGAGGGGGAAAAAAAGAGCAGCTTGAGTCACATCCAGTTCTGTCACCTGCAGCTGGCGACCTGCAGAGAACCCTCCAACTGGTGACACATAACTACATATGGTCCCCTTGATGCATCCTGTTGCTCTTAGAGCCTTTTCTGTATCATCACACCG
This sequence comes from Gephyroberyx darwinii, assembly GCA_900660455.1. Lineage (NCBI taxonomy): Eukaryota > Metazoa > Chordata > Actinopteri > Trachichthyiformes > Trachichthyidae > Gephyroberyx > Gephyroberyx darwinii. The sequence goes on from CABFOQ010053699.1 coordinate 15,867, forward strand.
TAAACAACACCTTAACTGCTAAGCGAGGTACGCAGAGGGAAGTAGAAGAGGTGCAATTTGTGTCATTTCCCTCTCTATTAAATGAGCTTAATTGACTGTGATGGCAATTACGATGCCATTGTGATTTAATTGGATAACTGAATTCCAGGCAACGTCTGACTTGATTTGTGGAGCGGCACGTTGCTGTCCTTCGGCTGTTGGCTCAGTTGTCATCCAAACTGATGTCCTGCCTCTGTGTTGTTTAGGAAATACCAATCATTTTGTGTGTCCTCTGCATAAAATGAGGTGTAATTGATCATTTCCATCTTCAATTAGGGTCTCAATCAGCTCTCTACTATTCCCAAGTCACGGTGCAGCATTGTAAAAAAACGAGAAATCAAGAGTTGATACGTAATTAGATCTGTATTTGAAGGCTTGTCGTCCGTGAGGGTCCAAGGCTGGTTGATGTTGTGTACTAACCATTTCTTGTCTTTGCACTGTGAAGCCCTTTGAGGCTGTAACGGTGATTAACACAAATAAGTTGTGATTTGATTTGATGTGGCTATGCAATGCACACAGTGCATTCATCTCAAGGTTGCACAACTAAAAACTAAAATCCAATTTCATGATTCGTCCCATCACTCATGTTAAAGATGATGTATGTTTAGAAGCTGCAGTGATATCAAATCCAAACTGTAGCATTATCAGACACAAACACATCTGACAGTTCAGTAGGTCTCACTGTAGGTCCCAGGGCTCTATGAGGACTTGGAAGGGGTTCCTTACACTCCCAGGCAAAATGAGGAATGGTTAAACACACAGGCTTGAGACACCAGCCTTGAGGGAGTGGCTCAGTCTCTTCTCAGAGTAAGGCTAGACCAGTTAGCTCATCATAGCTACATGTCCTATTCTCCTGGTCTAGCTGCTCCTGTCCACTGACACTGGTCATGTTTGTCTGTGTGAGTGAGAGTGCGTGTATGGGTGTGTGTGGGTGTGTCTCCTATCTGTTCCAGGCTGCAGCTCGGCAGAGTTGGCGTCTGCATGGTCCCCCACTCCTAGGACGATGCTGACTGAGCAGGCGTTCACTATGGACACTGGGCAGTGTGTCTCCTATCAGCTCCAAGGCTGCAACTGGGCAGTATTGGTGCCTGCATGGTCCCCCAGTCCTACGATGACACTAACTGAGCTGCCGTTTGCTGTGATGCCCCACATCAGATCTGGATTACCAACCCAAATAAACTTTTATGCACTCTGTCTACGCTGCTTGCCCAAACTCGGCATCTATTGCATGCCCAACCGTCCTGGTAGGAGGATCCCTCTCTGAGTAGCTCCTCCCGAGGCTTCTTCCAATTTTCCCTAAACGTTTTTTGGGGAGTTTTTCCTTGTCTTCTGTGAGGGTCCAAGGCTGGGGGATGTTGTGTACTAACCATTTATTGTTTTCACACTTTGGGCACTGTGAATCATAAGGGCTATACAAATAACATAGTACACAGTACTTTCAAAGCTCTATGTCAAACTGGACAGTTGAATTTAAGCACAGCAAGAAACCTAACAACCAATCAAGTCACTATTTGTCTTTCTTTCCATTGTTGTGTTTCATTGTCCTCTATGATCACGGTGGCTCAGCCAATCTGCCAAATTTATCACAATTGTCTCAGGTAAATGATGCATAAATGAATGAAGTTACCACAAGGACTACAACTCTCTGAAAACTGTATTCTTATCAAGTGTAACAACAGTTTAGTATTCAATTGCATGTATAGCAACACTCTTTTCTTTGTTTAAGTTCTGTCTTTCTCAAGTCCTATGAGATGCCCTTTCAGCTCACTTTTGTGCATTTTAGTTTCTATATTAATCTTCAATAGTCAAGCTTTCCAAGCCCAACAGGGGATGTAGTTGACACTTCAACCACCGGATGGCACTATTACACCATTCCATATAACAAAGACCTATTCAGTTGTGCCATATTACTGCAAAACTTTCATTTCATTTCAACATTATATCCTCACTGTAATTTTATTGCAGTTCAACTCATCTGCATATACGTGAAACTTTTAAAGACACTTCTTTGAATCCAAAAATATGCCAATCATTTTTTGTAGAAACACTGAATTGCACACATAATAAACACATCAATGCAAAGTATTCACATTTTGCTTTTAAAACCATGTACATACAACCTCACGCTGTCAACTAAATAATGCAATTGTTAAAATGTCTACAATCACAACGGCATCCAACTTAGCAATATTGTCTTCATCATTATTGTCATTGTGTGTCAACTGGCAGAAGAGGCAGGCGGGTCCAGCAAGCTATGTCAGTGCTTGGGAGTTTCAATTTAAACATTTATTCAAATATCCGAGCAGTAAAACTCAACAGAGCAAGGAATATGAAAAGACTTCTACTTACGTCCCCTGCCAGCTTTTACAGTGGTAGCCATTGTAGAAGTCTCCCTCTCCATATATCATGTACTGCAGAAGTTTCAAAACTGTGGGTGTGGAGGAAGAATGCAACAGCGTTGCAGCAAGCGAGTAAAAAGTGGGACTTCTACAATGCATACATCTATAAAACCTCAACTAACTACTATAAAATTCAAAGGATGGGAGTAGTCTATCAAACATTCAGGCCTACTTTGTTCAAACTGTCCTAATGACAATCACAACCAGATGCACAGAGAGACAACATCATTTGTTAATAGTTCTGTAGAAATACAGACACATTTCTACTAATTCAGTCATAGGTCATTCACTAAAAGCCTTCTTATGATACTGTACAACCTCAAATGTTAACTCCATTGGCCCAGATAAGTCTTGTTCACCACAGTGGTTTTAAATTCAGTAATAGTCTAGTTCAGGCCCACAATGACACACAATACACATTGTGTACCCATATAAGTCCAGCACAGGTATGGTATGGTAAGGTATGGTATAGGTTCCAAAGTGGGAAAACACCCCAGCCCATCACTGACACACTTAAGCTGAGCTGGTATCAGATGGGTTTGGGTAAGATCAGCATTTCAAAAAACTCTGAGGCTTGCTGAAAGTGGATTGTGAAAATGAGACACCATACCATAAGGCTAGGCATTAATGTTCAATATTACAGTTGGGTTAGGTTCAATTTGGTTGATTTCCTCTAATATAAGCGCTCTATAATCTTCACTGGAAGGGAAAAAAGAGACTAGCACACTACACGCAGCTCAAACTAATTCAGTTCACCTCTTCTCAGATTTTTATTTTCTGGAAAAAAAAATCTGTACACCTAGAACACAGAAACCCCAGCTGAACCTTGTTAGTTTTGGGTGAATTCAATTCAGGTCAACATCTTTTTTTCTGAAAGCAACATACTTTCATCATTTCCTGAAAGGAAAGCTTGCATGCTGTGCCCGCTCTTATGAGCTTGGATCAGGAAAAAATCCATTTTAAAACATAGAGCCATCCTATAATCCCCTACTGTCCTCTACAGTAGGTTCTTCTTGTGGAAAGCCACAGCCTGCCTTTGCTGAAACTGAGGCTTGTTGTTTTTCTTTTTACCCCATAGGCACACCAGAATATCTCTGAACGTTGTTCGGAAGTTCTTGTTACACAGGGCATAACACATGGGGTTGACTGTGCTGTTAACATAACACAGCCAGTAGCCCAATGCCCACAACGTTTCTGGGATACAGTCCTGACAGAATGCATTGACCAACACCATAATATTATATGGTGTCCATGTAATTATGAAGGCCAACAGGATGGCACTGAGTGTCTGCGCTGCTTTCTTCTCATTCACTTTCCTTTCATGCTTACGCTTGTTGATCTGTATCCTGGCCTTGGGGTCAAAATGCTTGGCCATTGCTGTATCTTTGATGGTGATGGCTGTAGTTGTGTGGTCAACAGCAAAAGAAGAGACGGGGTTCAATGTTGACCCCTTTTGAGCTTTGTTGGGTGAAGTTGACACTTTGATGTTGTTTCGCCTAGCCTTTCCAGATTTCTTCCCATCTAGACAGATAGACAGACAGACAGTTATGTCATGTATCTTTATTATTATACATATGTACATGACATTATACAGACAGGACCTGTTATTATTAGTAATATTACTAAGTCAAACCTGTGGAGGGCCTTAACAGGTCCTCCTCCATCTCATCCTGGTCCTCTGGTGAGGTCAGCTGGGAGTCATCTCTTGATCTGTGACCTTTCACCCCAGGAAGATTCACGACAATTGACATCGCCCCCTCAGCATCCTCTTCTGAATCCGATTGGTCAACAGAGACACTGACATCATTGTTGTTCCAGCTGTCGCTGCTGCTATGCTCTGCCTCACCCACCGTTGTTGTTGTAGTGGTGATGGACCTCTTAGATGAATGATGGCCTGGCAGTAATGATGAAAACCAGAAGTGGAAACCTACCCACCTTCCCGTGCCTCCCGTTCCTCCTCCTACCCCAGCCTTTTTCTTGTGGTTCTTTCCTGAAGCTGACTGACTCAGTTCATAACTGCTGCAGCTTTGGGAGCTCCCCATCTGGGGGAGCATGGCTGACAACTCCCCCTGACTGCTACTCCCCTCTCCTCCACCAGCATTCCCTTGATTCTGACCCTGGATCGGGCTGTTGCCTGACCCGGATCCCCGGAGGCCTGCTAAATCTTTAGCCCTGTTCTCTGTCTCCTGGTAGATCTTCCAGTATAGGACAGTCATAATGGTCACTGGCAGGTAGAATGCAGCAATAGCAGTGCAGAATGTGATAATTGGTTCGGATAGGAACTGTATGTAGCACTCGTTGGGCTGGACGGTACGCTCACCTACAAAGTACTGCCAGAACAGAATGGCTGGTGCCCAGAGGATGAAAGAGATGGACCAGGCTAAGCCGATCATGGTCATGGCCCGCTTGGTGGTCCGCTTGGCCCGGTAGGTCAATGGCCTGGTCACAGAGAAGTACCTAAGAAGACAACAGATGAGGATGAGACAGAGCAAGTGTATGATGGAAACTGAAATGGAAAAAGCATTTCCCCATACTGTAGTTCAAATATGAAGGTCAATGGTCATTTCAGGGAAGAGGAACCAGGACAGTCAGGACAACAACAGTTTGTTTGACTGATTTGTTAATTTAGTGATTGTGTTTTGTAAGATAATAACAAATCAATCAGCTGATATAGTAGGTCCACAACCCAGTCATGCAGAATTAATATATACATACATAAAATGAAATCAGCATTAAATATGACTATGACTTTGACGTTTATCAACTTCTATCAGTAACCAGCAGGAGTTGCAGCAAAATTGATAGAAATTATTTCCTCATATACAAGCTCTGGCAGACCCCCCACATTTTCTGCCCCCTTGGGCTAAACATCATTAAGTAATCTATGACTTTTATCAACTTCTATTGGCAACCAGTAGGAATTGCAACAACATGGACCGGTTTCTGGTACAGCTTACTGTGGCCTGTAATTGACATAAATAATAAAGTCACATTTTCAAAATAGAGAGGAGTAAGCAAGCTAAACAGAGCAGGAATCCAATGGAAATATCTAGTGAAGAGGTAATATAGCACCATGCAAAATACTGAAATAATAATACTGCTTTTAGCATTTGTAGCTGAAATGTGTGTGTGCAGTAATAGCTCATAGCACCGTCCTCTATCGTTCAGCCATGAAGGTTTTGTTGTTTGCTGGAAAGTGAGATTTGAAAACCAGAAATCTCAGCACCTTGCCAAGTAATCATTGAGTTATGGATACTGATCAGCAACCATATCAACCCTATGCAGATATATTATGGTCATTTGTGTAAAATAAAAACCTTACTTATTGGCCCTTTAAGAATGTCCTAATTATAGTATTTACATTCTATAATAACTTTTATATCCTTACTAGTCTAAGCTGGTTCATCACTAATCAGTTATATTATACTGCCAGTATTACCATTGAGAAAGACTAACTTTGCATTCTGACATATGTCCAAGTGTTGCTCTTTCCAAAACTAGAAGATGTGTGGTTCTTCAACTAGCCATTAACTAAGCTTATTTATTACGACACTTCCCACTTTACCCATTGTCCGTGACTATCTCCAGAAACAGTACCTTGCTGCTTCCTCCTGCTGATATATTTGCATTTGATGTATTCCTTTTTCAATAGTTTTGCTTTATCACATCTGCGATGACTCCCCATATTAATCCCATAGGGCAATTTTGTAAGAGATATAATAAATAGATGTGTCCTTGGCCATATAGTCTATAACCAACTAGCTACAAACTAAAAAAAAATCTAAATTAAATGAATCCTACCTGTCAAAGCTGATGACCAGCAGGTTCATGACTGAAGCATTACTGGCCACATAGTCTATGGCTAGCCACAAGTCACAGACCACTGGCCCCAGAGCCCACTGGCCCATGATAATGTAGGTGGTATACAGGTTCATCGACAGTGTGCCAATGGTCAGGTCAGCAAATGCCAGGCTGAGCAGGTAGTAGTTGTTAACAGTCTTCAGCGCCTTGTTGATCTTGAATGACACCAAGACCAGGATGTTTCCGACAACAGTGAAGAGGGAGAGTGAGCCGGTGAGGAAGACAATGATGATCACCTGATGAAAATGGAAGATGAAGCGAGAGGAACAGGTGGGAATTTTAGGGGCAAAGAGCATTGCAATGTATAGCTTAAAATTAAGACACTCATTTTCATCATTACTTTTTACTTTTGTCATGTCAAGTTTGTTTTGTCATAGTAATATTAAACAGCATCATACAAAAAGTGCAAACGGACATTCAGATGGAGAATGCAAGATTGCAGTAAAGGACAATTGTTTTGTTTAATATGGCAAGAATCATGTTGCTAAATGTTTCTGATGTTTCTGATGGTCAGAGAACCATCTAGTTCTACCAACCTTTTAAATGTAGCACTGTTGTTGTCTCCAAAAGATTAACCCCTACCTGCTCACTTATAAGTAACTCAGCATCAGCTAAATGCCTATATAAATAAGTTTTAATTCACCTGGTGTTGCCTGGTGCTTGCACATCAACTCATACACACATGCTTCATATTTTCTTTCTTTTTTTTAATCTAAATAAATTTGACTTGACTACAAAAAACATCAAAACTAGAATTGCTCAGTTTTCATGCCATAGCAGAATTTAATTAGTTTAAAACTGAATCTTGGCCATTGTTACCTGCCAGATAGTATGTCCTCCTAATGGGTCATACTCCTCTGCTGGTAGGATTAGTGTCCCGTTAACCTGTGAACCAGTGTTTCCACCCTGCCCTGGGACATGACTGGCATTATGCTGCTGCCACCCACCAACACTGTCAGATAATATGACTGACTTCTGGTAAGGGCCCCCTGAAGTTGTGATAAAACATTCATAATATAACAAATGAAATAATAAAATAATACAATACAAGAAAGGATGTAAAAAAGATATGGATTAAGGCAAGGCACTATAGGTGAATAGGAAATTCCTTTCTTCCTATCAGGATGAAATTTTCTATGTTGAGTATTTATTAACACATTCAAATTAGCTAACATTTGATTCAAAATATGTGTGAATTTACTTATCAGTTAGAATACTTTTTCCTTATCCAATAACATCAGAGTGCATTTTCCCATTTCATCCTGATAAATAAATACATTTTTGGTAATTTACAGAGGGATTTTTTTTCTTTTTAAATCTCAGATTTTTTGCTATTTTTTTCATATTCAAATACCATACCCCAAGTTAAGATGAGAAATTGGATGTGTTTGTATTAGCTAGTCTTTCTTCAACATATCCTTATATATCTAGTCAGAGACTGAATCCTGTAGATCTTAAGAGTGCAGCACTAATAATATCTGTATTACAGAGTTCCTAAGCACTGTACAGAAGTTAGAAATGGTTGATTAAGGATTTCCTCCACTACCGAAGATGAAGGATTCTGTTATGATGCCGGTATCAGGGTCGTCTCTCATACCAGGAGAGCTCTTGGTGAGGAAGAGGACAGGATCAGAACTGGAGTTCAGACTCATGATGACCGATGTACATCTGGAGAGTAGAAAATAGTTTAGGAAATAAAAAAGTATTTTAGGTCGAGAAGACTTGTGTGTCACTGATATATATTGAAACACATAATTGTATATATGGGTGATTCTACGGAAACAGTGCGAATTCGGGGGTGTAAAAATCTTCAAATTTATACTATTTTTCCCAATTCTAAAGCATATATGTATTAGTCAAATTAACATAAATCTACTAAAGGCACAGTCACAAAATTTAACATATTTTCCCAGAATTCCACTCCTTTCCAAAAAATTGTCACTACCGTAACAGAAGGAAAAGCTGATTAAATTAGTAAAATCCTCTTATTATTGTAGTGAACATTTTTTAAAATGTATCTAGATTATTTTCAAGTTATAGTCATTCAGAATGAATTGATCATATCAGTTTCATATTACTTGACTGAGTGAAGCACTTGTATAACTATTTACACATAATAATAGAGTTGTAATTGACTACATAGCTTACTCCATTAAAAAACAACTGTTAACTATTTATCTTAACTCTAATTCATAACATGTCTAATGAGGGTATCATTAATTAATGTATGTACTCATTAAAGACAAACAATGGTTAACATTTCCACCATCCATTTATTTTTCAACTTTAAAGTATAGGTTAAAAAACTGCTTGTTTTAACTTGAAGCCAACTTATTTTTCATGGAGGAATACATTAACAGTAATAAAATTGACAAAAATAATTATAATGAATAATAAAGTGACCTCCTGTGACTACAATCTATAACAGTAGAGCAGTGTATTTGGGCTGCTTATACAAAAGTCTTGTTTAAAGGCTCTTTTAAAACAGATAACAAATATAAACAATATCAATAGCTACTCAAAGTGAAAGCGGTTCACCTTCCATCGACAGTAATCACTATCAAGTCACACTATGACATGAATCATATCTAGCCATATAGCTTTTCACACACTGCATCAAACACTCTTGGGCTAATGTGTGTCACGGCTCTAGCCCCGACCCCGGGTTTTCCTTGTGTTTCTTCTGTGTCCCTGCCTCCCTTGTGTCTCCACCTCCCCTGCCTGTCTCATCGTCAGTCTGTGTGTGTGGGTGGGTGTGTGTGTGTGTGTATGGCGTGGGCGTGGCTCCCTCTCCCGGGCCTGCCTTTTCCTCCACACCTGCTCCTCATCAGCCCATCAACCCTGCAGGATAAATATCCCAGCTCTCCAACCACTCATCGCCAAATATCGTGGTACCCACTCGCTCGGCCACTCTTGTTGTTCATGCTAGAGTTATTTCCTTGTGTTTCCCTGCCTTAATAACCGTATTCTCCTATCTCCCAGGATTCCCGAATGCCTCTTTCCCCGTGTCTCCTCATTGCAACCCGCCAGCCTGCCTGCTTCCCTCTCGTCTGTCAGCTCCCCTCTCACCTGCCTGCCTACCCCAGCTCCAACCAGCCCAACCTCTCTGCCCTCATCATCCCTTCATTAAATCCTCTTCTCCTACTCCTCTTGTTGTTGTGTGCATTCTGGGTCCAGTAGCTACCGTAACGCTGACAATGTGGACATGTCTCTTTGTTGAGTTATAGATGTAATGACTACTATATTTAGATTTTTAAAATTGAATTAATTAATGAATATCACCAACCATAACAACCACATCACTACCAAAGCAATGCAATTTGTTACAGTACTGACCACCAGTAGGGAAGTAATGTTCATTAACTAATTTGTGGCAAAATGCTACAAATTAGTTAATTATGATGCAGAATTTAGAATATTTTTTTTCTAAAACAAAACAAAAATAATAAAAAATAAATAAATTAAATAAAAAGCCCCTTTTTCATAAGTTTCAGATCATTTTAGATATGGCGAAACAAGGTCTGTCATCCACAGAAATCTCTGTCGGTATTTGATATGAGTATGGGGAGGCGAGATGTCTTTCAGCATGAAATGTAAGGAGATTTGCGCTGAACATGGCTTGGGCTTGAGTCAAATCTCCAAAGAACATTTGGCAAAAGCTATAAACAATGATTCCAATTCACAATTCAAATGGGCTTTTTCCATTTTTGTTTCCTCATGATTGTATGTTTATGTTATGGCAGGCACTGTCCTACTCATCAGATCTACTCATCAGATACCACCATGCACCCCCCGATCACAGGATGCTGGCTACCTATCTATTCCAGCAGTCAAAAAGAAAACTGCAGCTCTCTGAGTAGCCACTCCTAAAGTTTCTAATATTTTTTTCCTAAAAGGTTTTGTGGGAATTTTTCCTTGTCCTCTGTGAGGGTCCATTGTTGGGGGATGTCCTATGCCACCATTTATTGTTTTCACACTATGGGTTTTGATTTGATTAGTCATAGCCATAGTAGCCATTGTGGTAGTAGTAGGGGTAGTAGTGCTGCCTCAAGGCGACTGGTTGCCCCGGCGCTCAGAGGCCCCTGCGGTCGATCTGCACGATCATGGCTTTTCTCTGTCCTGGCCCCACAGTGGTGGAATGACCTCCCTACTGATGTCAGGACAGCAGAGTCGCTGCCCATCTTTCGCCGCAGGCTGAAAACCCACCTCTTCAGGAAACACTACCCTGACCCTTCCTCTTCAGGAAACACTACCCTGACCCTTCCTCTTCAGGAAACACTACCCTGACCCTTCCTCTTCAGGAAACACTACCCTGACCCTTCCTCTTCAAGAAACACTACCCTAACCCTTCCTCTTCAAGGAACA